>CEMM01316828.1:0-49889 GCA_900068975.1 Hygrocybe conica | reverse complement strand
AGCCCTCTCCTTTGGAGAGGGTTGGGTGAGGTCTCCATTTGCCACCCAATTGTAATGAATAAGTGAAAATTACTAAATAAATATAAAGTCTATGGATTTAATAGAATTATTTATATGTTTGCAGCCGAAATCGTTCTTTATTTCATTTTTTAATTATCCAGAAAGACTGAGGGAAGGGCCCTGTGATGTCTTAGCAACCTGTACAGATTGTTATAAAGGTGCTAATTCCTATCTGCAATAATTTGCAGAAAAGATAATGATACGCTTACAGCTATAGGCTGTTCTTCATACCCTCCTATTCTTTCTGTTTAATTGAAATCTGTTAATTTTTTATCTCCGGCTTAATTATAGCGGGTCCTATTTAATAAATTCAATGAACAACAAATTTTTACTCATAGTTTATCTGTTCCTGTTTACCGGCATTGCTGCCCGTGCGCAGACTGTCGACTCTGCCAATATCGACCGCGGCTACCTGGTTAAGGTTGGCGAACAGGCTCCTGATGATTTTGAACTGGTACTCACCAACGGTACCAAAACTACCCTAAAACAGTTACGTGGCAAAGTAGTAATACTACAATTTACAGCCAGCTGGTGCAGTGTATGCCGCCAGGAAATGCCGCACTTACAAAAAGATATCTGGGAAGCCTACAAAAGCAAGGGCCTGGTATTAATTGGTGTCGATCGTGATGAGCCACTGCAAAAAGTTCAAAAATTTCATCAGGACATGAAGATCACCTATGACCTGGCGCTTGATCCCGGTGCGGATATTTTTGGAAAGTTTGCTAATAAAAAGAGTGGCGTTACGCGCAATGTGGTAATCAATCGCGAAGGGCGTATCGTTTACCTTACCCGCCTGTATGATCAGCAGGAGTTTGCATCAATGGTTAAAGTGGTTGATGCACTGGTGAACAATAAAACTGCATCCGTAAACTAAAAATAAATAATAAAGTAGGTGTCCCTGATCCTGTCATAACACATTGCTATATCGATTTAACCAACAATCACACCGCACATGAAAACAAATTACATAACCTTAAACAACGCTTCTATTTTGAACATTTACGCTTTATTATCTTCTTCTACTATGAATACCCCTATGTCATCTATGCAAAACAAGTGTTGCTGCTGTTAAACTATAGCGTTGCTTAGGTCGGTCAGGCTTTTTTCTCAGGCAACATAGCACAACCCAACAATCAAAGCTTTTACAGTTTAAGGGAATATTATCAACAGCCCGATCTGCGGATGGCTGGTCGTCTTTAGTTTTCCAGATCCTGTATGGTATCGTTAACATTCACAATCTATTACCATGTTTAAAAATTACAAACTACTACTGGCAATACTGTTGCCTTTTATTTTCATCCAAACGGTTGCGGCGCAATCTGTTAAAATAAGCGGGGTGGTAACCGCCAAGTCAGACGGGCTTCCCTTGCCGGGCGTGAGTGTTTCTGTTAAAGGAACAACCAACGGTGTACAAACCGCCAGCGATGGTAAGTTTACTCTCAGCGCCAAAGTAAATGACGTGCTACGGATAACCTATATTGGTTTTACCACTAAAGAAATACCCGTTACCGGGGCCGATGGATCACTGCATATTATACTTGAGGAGCAAGCGAACGCCCTGAACGAGGTAGTGATCACGGCGCTCAACATATCAAAAGATAAAAAATCACTGGGCTATGCTGTACAGGGTTTAAAATCAAAAGATATCTCGGAGGCTAAAGAAACTAACCTGGTGAACGCGCTGGCCGGTAAAATAGCCGGTGTAAATGTAACTAACAGCCAGGGCGATATGGGCTCATCGCGCATCATTATCCGTGGCGAAACTTCGGTGGCCGGTAATAACCAGCCGCTGTTTGTGGTCGACGGTCTTCCGGTTGATAATACCCAGCAACTGGGAACTGGTGGATCAAGGGATTTTGCCAACCCGATATCGGACATCAATTCCGAGGATATTGAATCCATTTCGGTGCTTAAAGGGCCAAATGCAGCGGCGCTTTACGGTTCACGCGCAGCGGCGGGTGTTATCCTTATCAAAACTAAAACCGGCAAAGGCGCCAAAGGCTTGGGTGTTACCATTAACTCCAACACTTCATTTTCAAACTTATTGGGCCTGCCAAAATATCAAAACGAATACGGCCAGGGCTCCAATGGTAAATTCAGCTATGTTGATGGTAAAGGTGGCGGCGTTAATGACGGTGTTGACGAAAGCTGGGGTCCGGCTTTGGATGGTCAGCTGATACCTCAATTTAACTCCAACGGCACACCCGTACCGTTTATAGCACATCCTGATAATGTGCGCAATTTCTTTTTAACCGGTGTTACCCTTAATAACGGGATCTCATTGGCCAGCTCAGGCGATAAATATGATTTTCGCCTTTCATATAACAACCTGCACCAAACAGGCGTAATTCCTAATACCGAGCAGGGGCGTAATTCATTTTTATTGAATGCTACCTATAAACTTACGCCGAAATTAACCTTAACTACCATTGCCAACTATATTAAGGACGATGCCGATAATTTACCAGGTTCGGGCGGCAGGCGTGCTACCAGTACCATGCTGCAGTTTACCTGGTTTGGTCGTCAGGTTGATATCAGTCAGTTAAAAAACTACCGCGATGCCAATGGCAATACTTTTAACTGGAATAACAGCTACTACAGCAATCCATACTTCCAGGCTTATGAAAATACGGTAAGCCAAACCCGTAACCGTTTTATTGGTAGCGCGGAGTTAAACTACAAGATCATTGATGGCCTGTCGGCAAACTTCCGTACCGGTACCGATTATTATAACGATCGCCGCAAGATCAGGATAGCTTATGGCACCAATGGTACGCCATTCGGCTCATACGAAGAAGATGCTTATGATTTTACCGAAACCAATACCGAAGGAAGGTTGCAGTACACCAAAAAACTGAATGACGATTTCTCGATCGACGCGTTGATCGGCGGTAATATCCGGGCAAACTCGTTTGAAAATAACGATCAGAAAGCGCCAAAATTAGCGGTAAGCGGTTTGTATACCTTAAACAACTCACGCGATCCGCTGATATCATCAAATACTTTTAGCAAGTATAAAACATACAGTTATTTTGCTTCCGGACAAATTGGTTTCAGGAACTATGCTTTTATCAACGTTACCGCCCGTAATGATTGGTCATCCACCCTTCCGGCATCCAGCTTATCTTATTTTTATCCTTCTGTTAATGGTAGCTTGGTGCTATCAGAAGCGCTGGATATTAAAAGCGATATATTAAGCTATTTAAAACTACGCGGCGGCTGGTCAAAAGTAGGTAAAGCGACTGACCCTTATCAGTTGATCAATACCTATGACTTTACCGCTCCGTTTAATGCTAATCCGCAACAAAGCATCAACAATGTAGATCTGAACCCTAATTTAAAACCAGAAACCACCACCTCGGCCGAAGCCGGTTTTGAGCTGGGCTTTTTTAATGACAGGATCCGTTTAGACGCGAGTGTTTATAATACCAACAGTAATAACCAGATCTTAAAAGTTAATGTGAGCCCAACCACAGGATATAATCAAAAACTGATCAACGGCGGCACTATTAATAACAAAGGTTTAGAGGTGCAGTTAGGTTTAACACCAATAAAACTAAAAGATTTTAGCTGGGACATCAACGTAAACTACTCTCGTAACAAGAGTAAAGTTGTTTCGCTGGATAAAGAAGGTCGTCTGCAAAGCTATATCTTAGGATCTGACGGTACGGTACAAGTACTGGCAGCTGTTGGGCAACCCTACGGCGCCATTTATGGTAATGCCTTTCAGCGTAATACCAGTGGGCAGGTAGTTGTAGATGCCGATGGAACACCTGTTATTAACCCAACTATACAATACCTGGGCAAGTTTACACCAAACTGGTTAGGGAGTATCAACAACAGTTTTACCTATAAAGGCATCAATTTAAGCGTTTTGGTCGACGCGCACATTGGTGGTTCTATTTTCTCAGGCACCAACCAAACAGGTACCTATACTGGTATATTGGCATCTACCCTGCCGGGCCGTGGTACAGCTAACGGCGGTTTAAGCTACTATTACCCGGGCAATAATACATCAGCAGCCGCGGTTCAGGTAAGCGGCAGTGCCCCGGCTGGTGTAACGGTATATAACGATGGTGTTGTTTACAACGGTGTAAAGGCCGATGGCAGCAAAAATAACACCATCCTATCGGCACAATCATATTATAAAGCCTTAACCAATGCCGATGAGCCATTTGTTTACAGCGCTACCTACATCAAATTAAGGGAAATAAAACTGGGTTATACCGTACCTCAAAAATGGGCCAAAAGCATTGGTTTCCAGGGAGCATCGTTCGCTGTTGTGGGCCGTAACCTGCTTATCATCCACAAAAACGCGCCAAACATCGATCCCGAAACCGCTTTTAATACCGGCAACGGACAAGGCCTGGAAGATTTAACCCTACCAACCGTACGTAACATTGGTTTTAATGTTAACCTTAAATTCTAATTATCATGAAACTTAAATATACATCCATCATATTATCCGGCACGCTATTGCTATCGTTGGCATCGTGCAAAAAAGAACTGGTGAAAATTAACCAGAATCCAAATGCCACCCAAAATCCGCAGCCTGATTACCTGCTTACTGGAGTTATTAAAAACATATCCGATACTTACTGGGGCGTAGAAGACAACATGGGTTCAAGCTTGCTTTTTGTACAAAACTGGTCCAAAATACAGTATACCGATCCCGACCGTTATATATTCACTAACACGTCGTTTCAAGGCTTGTGGACAACCGCTTATACCAAAGGAATTATCAACCTCAATCAGATCATTAAGCTGGCTGATGCCCAGGCGAATCCTAATTACAAAGGTGTGGCCCTGGTATTGCGTTCATGGGTATTTACCTTGCTGACCGATCAGTATGGCGACGTGCCTTACAAACAGGCTATCAATATTGATCAGTACCTTACCCCTGCGTACGATGCGCAAAAAGATGTTTATTTTGCCTTGCTTGATGATCTGAAAGCGGCCCAAACATCTCTTGACCCATCAGGTAAAGCTATTTTAGGTGATGCGATATACAGTGGCTCTATTACCAAATGGAAAAAATTCGCCAATTCGCTGCGCCTGCGTATCGCGCTTCGCATTGCCGATCGCGAGCCCGAAAAAGCCAAACAGGTATTAGCCGATATCCAGGCCGAAGGCAGTGGCTATATCAGCTCAAACAGCGAAATAGCCCAGCTGGTTTATGTTGATTCGCCAAACCAAAACCCGATCAGCAATTTGTTTGATACCCGCGATGATTATCGCATCAGCAAAACTATAGTTGATCAGTTATTTGCGCTTGACGATCCGCGCTTGCCTATATATGCCAGTCCAACCAAAGATGCTACCCCACAAACCTATGTGGGCGTACCCAATGGTTTACTGGTTGGCGATGCCAGCGGCCTGGGCTTAACCAAAACATCAAAACCAGGTACCTATTTCCTGGCACCTCATGCACCAGCGGTGATCATCAGCTATGCCGAAGTACTGTTTGATCAGGCTGAAGCCGTAGCACGTGGCTTTATAGCCGGTAACGCAGCCGATTTCTACAATCAGGCGGTTACAGCTTCACTACAACAATATGGGATTGCTAATGCAGCCATTACAACCTATATCAATTCGGCGGCAGTTAAATATGATGCCTCGAACTATAAAAAGTCGATAGGTAATCAAAAATGGATAGCCTTATTTGGCCAGGGCCTGGAAGCCTTTGCAGAATGGCGCCGTTTAGATTATCCGCAGCTGCAACCAGCCGTTGCCGGCACACTGAACGGGAAAATACCGGTAAGGTTCATTTACCCGGGAACGGAGCAATCATTAAATGGTGCAAGCTATAAAGCGGCTGTTGCCAATCAAGGTGCCGACGTGCTCACCACCAAACTTTGGTTTGATGTGAACTAACATTAAATAAGGATGTCATGCTGCTCCGTCTAAGCATGGTGGGCGGGCCTCTGCGCACGCCCTTCGACAAGCTCAGGGTGACGTCAATGCATATTTATTCATAATATCTCCATAAACAACAGGGGCCGCTTAAAGCGGCCTCTGTTGTTTATATCTTCGTCACCAACTTCCTGCCCTTAGTAAGATTATCATCGCAAAACAAAGGAGAACCAGTCGCGAAACCTAGTACTGCGGCTTTCTTTATATAAATACTTACACATTAGTTTATTTTTTAGCTCGATAGGCAATATAAATTTCAAATAGTACCATAATCGGCTTTATAAGTCCTTAATTACCGCTATCCGGGAAACCCTTGACTCATAAATATTTGACAGATTTTAGCTTTAGCAACAAAACATAAATAATTAAATATCAATTAATTATAAAATATACTATTAATATTCGACTCGATTATAGTAAAGTAAAGCCTGTATTATATAAACATTAACAAATTAATCAAAATAGTGCGAAATAAATTTATTTAACTCAAGTGAATCTATTTTTTAACCAATAATTATCATTATTATTTGAGATAAATCCTATAATCTCACTGATAAACAACATAATATTAGGCCATTACCATATGTTTCAGGGCCTTTTTTCCCATTTTGTTCTTTTTTTGTTCATTGTATTCACTGTGCATAAATTTAAAAATATAGTGGTATTATTGTATAATTAACAAGATTAAGATGCATTTGTTGTTAAATTTTTACTTTTTGATTAAAGTTTAAGATTAATTTATTATTTTCAGCTGCCATAATATTTAATGTTCTGTATATCCTTCATCTGGGATTTTATGGTAGTTTTTACAGATAGGCATCGATTTTAACATTTTACCTACCCTATACCATGAAAAAACGTGCAATAATTGGATTAACCCCCTTTGAAAAACCCGATGTATCGCTTGCACTTGATTTGCATCACGCGGGAGCTTTTCCTGTACTGAGTCTCGGACTCGATAAAACCACCGCCGAAGAAGCACTTGAAAATTTAGTAAGCCGTGGCTTAATCGATTTTGGTGTTTGTTTTGTTTCGGCAGATCTGGCTGCTATCAAACTCCCCCAACAGGTGAGTATGATCATAGCCCCTTTTGGTGTAAAGATCAAACACCCGGAAAACACCCAGCTTGTTTATCAAATAAACGACCTGGATTCTGCAAAACTGGCAAAGGCTCAGGGCGCTGATGGCATTATCATCAAAGGTAATGAGGGTGCGGGCAATGTGGCTTATGAATCTTCATACATATTATTCCAGCGTGTTATACAGGAAGTAAAAGATATCCCGGTGTGGGTACAGGGTGGCGTAGGTATACATACAGCCGCAGCTCTATCTGCACAGGGAGCTGCCGGCATTGTGCTCGACAGTCAGCTGGCTTTATTCCCGGAATGTTCGGCTCCAAAAGAATTGAAAGAACTTTGCACCAAATTAAGCGGTACCGAAACCAAACTGATCGACAACTGCAGGGTGCTGGTTCGTCCAAACTCTCCTGCTCTGCCTGAAAATACTACATATAATGATCTTAAAGCTTATTTCACGGATCTTAATATTGAAAAAAGCTATATCCCTATGGGGCAGGATATCGCCCTGGCTACAGACCTGGTTAATCGCTACAAAAAGTTAAACAAACTGGTATTTGGTATTAAAGAAGCCATGTACGGTCACCTGAACCAGGCGCGCTCACTTAATGTGATCAGACCGAACAATCCTTTAGCCAAAGATCTTAATATTACCTATCCTATTGCCCAGGGCCCAATGACCCGCGTAAGCGATGTAGCTCCCTTTGCCGATGCTGTTGCAGAAGCAGGTGCTTTATCATTCATCGCGTTATCCTTATTAAAAGGTCCGCGTGCTAAAGAACTGGTTATGGATACCAAAAAACTCGCCGGTAAAAAAACCTGGGGTGTAGGTATCCTCGGCTTTGCGCCACAAGAACTGCGCGATGAGCAAATGCAATACATCCTGGAAGCTAAACCACCCGTGGTACTGATTGCCGGTGGCAGACCATCACAGGCTAAACCGCTTGAGAAAGTAGGTATAAAAACATTTTTGCATGTTCCGTCGGTTTCCCTGCTGGACATGTTTTTGAAAGAAGGCGCCCGCCGCTTTGTTTTTGAAGGCCGCGAATGCGGTGGTCACGTTGGCCCCTTATCCAGCATGGTACTTTGGGAAAAGCAAATTGAGCGCCTGTTAAAAGAAGATAAGCCCGAGGAAATCAGCGTATTTTTTGCAGGTGGTATACACGATGCTTTTTCATCTGCTTTTATAGCGGTAATGGCAGCGCCATTGGCGGCCAAAGGTGTAAAAGTTGGTGTGCTGATGGGCACGGCTTATTTATATACTAAAGAAGCGGTTATTACCGGCGCTATACAGGACAAATTCCAGGAGCAGGCCATGCAGGCTAAAGACACCGTATTGCTGGAAACAGCTCCGGGTCATGAAACCCGCTGCCTGAATACGGCATTCGCCGATTTCTTTAGCACAGAAAAAGCCAAACTGCAAAAGGCCGGTATCGACAAAAAAGAGATCTGGGAGAAACTGGAAAGCCTTAACGTGGGCAGGCTGCGTATTGCTGCCAAAGGTATTGAGCGCCGCGGCGACGAGTTGGTGACCATCGACGAAGCCGACCAGCTAAATCTGGGCATGTATATGATAGGCCAGGTGGCCGTGATGCACAACAAAGTTATTTCCCTGCTGGAACTGCACCAGGATGTTGCCGAAAACAATTATCTGCATATCCTGGAAGCTGCCTTACCTGCCGCACCTGAATCGACCGAGCGTTCACTTGATGTGGCTATCGTGGGTATGGCCTGTATTTTCCCCGAAGCAAAAAATATTGAAGAATACTGGCGTAATATCATCTTAGGAAAAGATTGCGTTACTGAAGTGCCTGATGAGCGCTGGAATAAAGCATTGTATTACGATCCTGCATCTACCGCAGACGATATGTCGCACTCTAAATGGGGCGGCTTTATTCCGAAGATCGATTTTGATCCGCTTGAATTTGGTATCCCGCCGCAGTCACTGGCCGCTATCGAACCAACGCAGTTGTTAACCTTAATGGTCGCCAAACAAGCTATGGAGAACGCCGGTTATGGCAGCGGAAATTTTGATCGTGATAATATATCTGTGATCATCGGAGCCGAAGGCGGTAACGATCTGGCCAACAGCTATAGCTTTAGAGGATATTACAAACAAGTATTTGGCGAGATCCCGCCCGAAGTGGATGCGGTCCTGCCAAAAACCACCGAGGATTCTTTCCCTGGTATCCTGGCCAACGTAATTTCTGGTCGTATTACCAACCGTATGGATTTTGGTGGCCGTAACTTTACGGTAGATGCTGCCTGCGCATCGTCATTAGCTGCTATTGATCTGGCTTGCCAGGAGTTGTTCCTTGAAAAATCAGACATGGTACTGGCCGGTGGTGCCGATTTACACAACGGTATCAACGATTACCTGATGTTCTCCAGCACCCACGCTCTATCGCGCAAAGGTCGCTGCGCCACATTTGACGGCGAAGCTGACGGTATCGCTTTAGGCGAAGGCGTGGCTATGATCGTACTGAAAAGACATGAAGATGCCCTGCGCGATGGTGACAGAGTTTATGCCGTAATTAAAGGTGTAGGCGGATCAAGCGATGGCAAAGCCCTTGGCTTAACCGCTCCACGCAAGATCGGACAGGTTCGTGCACTGGAACGTGCTTATGAACAAGCCGGTATCACCCCATCATTATTAGGATTGGTTGAGGCACATGGTACAGGTACCGTAGTTGGTGACAAAACCGAATTGAGCGCGTTGACAGATATGTTGAATCAATCAGGTGCCCTTGCGGGTCAAACACACCTGGGTTCGGTAAAAACACAGATCGGGCATACCAAATGCGCCGCAGGTTTAGCCGGATTGATCAAAGCTTCCTTAGCAGTTTATCATGGTATAAAACCACCAACCATACACTTAAAAACCCCAAACGGATTTTACAATCCAGAGACCAGTCCATTCGCTTTCCATACCGAAGCTGGTTTATGGATGGATGAGAAACGCTATGCGGGCGTAAGTGCCTTCGGTTTTGGCGGTACCAACTTCCACGCCGTAATTGAAAGCAGCGGCCCTGCATCGGTGCAAAACCCGGCATTAACGTCATGGCCTTCGGAGCTTTTTGTTTTCCGCGGTGATACTTATGATGAAGCCAAAACAAAACTAAATTCTGTAAAAGCTTTACTGGAGATCAATGGCAATATCGACTTGAGAGACATTGCGTTTAGCCTGGCAACAGCGAACGCAAAACCAGTGCAACTAAGTATTGTTGCGGATAATGCCGACGACCTGATGATGAAGGTTGAACTAGCCCTTTCAGGCATCGAAAGCAAAGACACTTATATTGTTAAAAAACAGGAAGGTAAAGTAGCATTCATGTTCCCGGGTCAGGGAAGCCAGCGCATTAATATGGCCCGCGACCTGTTCGTGGTGTTCCCGGCCATGCGTAGTTTATTAAAACAGTACCCGGATTATGAAAAGGTATTGTTCCCTAACGCGGCCTTTGACCCTGAACTGATAAAAGGACAGAAAGAAGCCATTAAAGATACCCGTATGGCACAACCATTATTGGGTATTGTTGACCTGGCCCTGGCCAATTTCCTGAAAACCATGGGTATTGAACCTGATATGGTTGCCGGTCATAGCTACGGCGAATTGCCGGCCCTGTGTTTTGCCGGAGCTTTCGACGAAAATGAACTGGTAAAACTGAGCGCTAAACGTGCTCAATCAATCTTAGACGCGGTTGTTGACGGTGATGCTGGTGCTATGATAGCTGTAAACGCTACACAGGATGAATTACAAAAGATCATTTCGGGATTAAAAGATATTTACCCGGTTAATTATAACTCTCCATTGCAGTGTGTAATAGCGGGCACTACGCCAGCCATACATAATTTAATGGAAACGCTTAAAACGGCAAAAATATCGGCCAGGAAACTGGAAGTTGCCTGCGCGTTCCATAGCCCATTGGTGGCCAGATCAAAAGAACTGTATACCGAAGTGCTTGCCGGAGTAAACTTTAACGATCTGAGTCTGCCGGTATGGTCAAACACTACCGCCGCAGCCTATCCTGTTAAAGCAAGCGAAATAAAAGAACGCCTGACAGATCACCTGGTAAAACCGGTAAAATTTGTGGAAGAAGTACAGCAGATGTATGCCGCAGGTGCCCGGATATTTATAGAAGTTGGCCCTGGTAAAGTGTTAACCGGCTTAACCAAAGCCTGCCTGGGTAAAGATGAGGTATTGTTGTATGCCGAAGATAACAGCCGCAACAAACTCACGCACCTGCTTTGTATGCTGGCCGATTATATGGCTACAGGCCGTAACATCCATATTGAAAAACTATTTGAAGGCCGTGGTGCTAAATTGTTAAACCTGGACGAACCAGCTTTATACAAAAAGAGCGCCGCGGTTTGGTACGTAAATGGTCAGCACGCTATTCCTGCTAGCGGAAAGCTGCCCGCAAACGGTGCCTTACCTATCATTGAACCTATAAAAATGAAAAACAACGAAGTAAGAACTGAAACGCAGACCATCGTAAATTCAGGCGCTGAATTGATGATGCAGGAATACCTGAACAGCATGAAAATGCTGATACAGGCCCAAAGAGATGTTATGATGTCCTTTTTAGGGCAAAACCCGGGCAGCCCGATGGCTTACCAGCAGGCACCACAATACCAGCAACAAGCTTATGTTCAGCAACCTATCCCGGTAGCTGCCCCTGTTGAGGTTAAACAGGAAGTAAAAGCTATCGCGCAGCCTGTTGCGGTCGCACCAGTTGCAGTACAAAAAGATGTTAAACAAGTATTATTACAGGTAGTAAGCGACAAAACCGGTTATCCGCAGGATATGCTGGGTATGGAGATGGACCTGGAAGCCGACTTGAGCATCGATTCGATCAAACGAGTGGAGATCATTGGTACATTACGCACCGAACTGGGTGGGTTTAGCAACAGCGAAAAAAGCGAAGATACCATGATGGAGCAACTGGCCGGCATCAAAACATTGAGCGGTTTAGTGAACTGGATCAACGAAAATACGGCACAAACCACCACTGCTGCACCAGTTGCCGTTAATGTGGAAGTTGCTCTACAGGCTACTGTAACCAATAAAGTAAAATTTTCATTAGAAGACCTGAAAACGGCTATACTATCTGTAGTAAGCGATAAAACCGGTTATCCGCAGGAAATGCTGGGTATGGATCTGGATATGGAAGCTGATCTGAGCATCGACTCCATCAAACGGATGGAGATCATCGGCGACCTGAAGCTAAAGATCGGCTTCGGAAAAGCCAATGAGCAAGCCGATGATATGATGGAAAAACTGGCAGCTATTAAAACATTGAATGGTTTAGCCAACTGGATAGCCGACATAGAAGCAGAAACCGAGGGTCTGGTTACCGAAGCTAAAAAGATCATAGAGGAGCCTGTTGCCGAAACAACAACTGATGAAACACTATCACGCCTGCGTTTTGAGCTTACCCCTACTAAACTATCAACCGCCGAGGACGCTGTTATCAAAGGCAAACGTTTTGCCATCACTGATGATGGTGGCATACAAGCCATCAAGATCAAACATTTACTGGAGCACCGTGGCGCCATGGCCGACATCGTGTACGCAGGCGGAAATTTGGAAGGCTACCAGGGTTTGATCATCCTCAATATGTTCGCTTCGCAAAAAACAGTGGGTATCACCGATCACTTCGCTTTGATCAAGAAACTGGATTTTGAAACCGTAAAATGGGTTTACATCATATCAGATACCATGTTGCATCTGAATGAATTTGAGGACATCAGCTTATTAAGACGTTACCAGGGTTATCCGGGCTTTTTCAAAAGTCTTGACCGCGAGTTTGAGCAAACTAAATGCCGCGTGGTAAGTTTGGGTACGCCGATGACAGCGGATGAAATAGCTGATATCACGCTAAAAGAATTGCTTAATCCTGATAAACCATCGGAAGTGATCTACCAGGATCATCAAAGACACGTGATGGAACTGATCCCTTCACAGCTGATCACCGGTTTGGAAGAATCACACATTAAACTGGATAAAAAATCGGTAGTGATCGTATTCGGCGGAGCCCAGGGTATCACCTCTGAGCTAATGATTCACTTTGCTAAGGATTATCCTTGTACTTATATTCTGGTAGGTCGTTCTGCCGATCCAAGAAAAGCAGGTGCAAGCGCTGCAGATTTACTGGAATCAAAAGATGAGATCCGTGCGTACGTGATCAAACAGGGTGTTATTAAAAAACCTGCCGAAATTGAACAGGAAACGGCACGTATCTACAAAAACAACCAGGTAATGCGCACCATCGCCCAAATGGAAGCAGGTGGTTCAACCGTAGTATACAAATCACTTGACCTTTGCGACGAGCAACGCTTAAGCAGCTTTATTGATGATACTTATGAAATATATGGCCGCATAGATGGCGTGGTACATGGTGCCGGTTTACTGGAAGATAAATTGTTCCAAAGCAAAACACCGGAATCATTTGGCCGCGTTTTCGATACCAAGGTAAAACCATTGCGTATCCTGGCCGAGCAGTTGCGTCCCGAAACACAATTTGTGATCCTGTTCTCGAGCATAGCCTCGGTTTATGGTAACCGCGGACAAACAGATTACGCTGCTGCTAACAGCGTGCTGGACAAATACGCCTGGGCGCTCAACAAACGCATCAATGGTAAAGTAATGTCTATCAACTGGGGTCCGTGGAAAGGAGCCGGCATGGTATCACCAACCCTTGAAAAAGAATACGAACGTCGTGGCATAGCACTGATACCGCTGCAACATGGCCGCGAAATATTTTTAAATGAATTAAAATACGGCAAAGAAAGCCAGGTATTAATTATGGCAGGCAACAATTGGTAATACACCAGCCAAACCATTCCACACATGAAGAAAACCGATGTAGCAGTAATAGGGATGTCATGCATTTTTCCGGGAGCGGGCGATGTAGAAACCTTCTGGCAAAATATAATTAACAAAGTTGATTCAACTCAAATAGTGCCACCGGATCGGATAGATCCGGTGCATTTTAGTAAACAGGAGTCGGCTGTGGATCGTTTTTACTGTAACCGCGGCGGCTTTATACCCGATTATGAATTTGATCCGCGTCGTTTTGGCATCCTGCCCGTAGCTGTTGAAGGTACCGAGCCCGATCATCTGCTCACGCTCGACCTGGCCTATAAAGCATTGGAAGATGCCGGCGTATTTGCCAAAAACATCACGCTCGATAAAACAGGTATCATTATTGGTAAAGGTAACTATACCGGCCCCGGCGCAACCCGTGCCATTGAAATAGTGCGCACTGGCGAGCAGATCGCTTCGTTACTGAAAGAGATATTGCCTAATCTGGGCGGTGCCGAAATAGAAAAAGTAAAACAGGAATTCCAGTTACGCAAAGGGCGTTTCAGCGCCGATACCGCCATGGGGCTTATCCCCAACCTGGTAGCATCGCTGGTAGCCAACCGCTTAAATTTAGGTGGTGTGGCATTCACATTGGATGCAGCTTGTGCCAGTTCATTGATCGCTATTGACCATGGTGTACAGGAATTGAACAGCGGCCGTTGCGATATGATCATAGCCGGAGGTGTACATACCGGGCAAAATGCCGCTTTCTGGAGTATATTTTCGCAATTGGGAGCCCTATCCCGCCAGGAACAAATAAAACCATTTGACACCGGCGCCGACGGACTAATTATTGGTGAAGGCTGTGGCTTTGTGGTTTTAAAACGCCTGGAAGATGCGATAAATGATAAAGACAAAATTTACGCTGTGATAAAAGGCGTTGGTGTAAGCAGCGATGGCAGCGGCACCAGCGTGATGAGTCCGGCGGTAAAAGGGCAGCTTAAAGCTATTGAACAAGCCTGGGAAAATGCCGGTGTACCCATAAATGAAATTGGTTACCTGGAAGCACACGGTACAGGAACCCCATTGGGCGATAAAACCGAACTGCAAACCCTGGCCCAATTTTTCGGTCACCACCCCGAATTGCCTGACGCAGGTATCGGATCGGTAAAATCAAATATCGGTCATGCTATGCCAGCTGCGGGTATCGCGGGTTTTATCAAAACCTGTTTGGCTTTGTATCATGATACCTTGCCACCAACCTTGCATTGCGAAACGCCTTTGGCTCAAATGGAAAAAACGCGATTTTCGCCGGTGCAAATCTCACGCAACTGGACAGAATCAGGCTTACCCAAGCTTGCCGGTGTAAATGCTTTTGGTTTTGGCGGCATTAATGCCCATGTGGTTCTGGAAGGCTTTAACTCCCCTAAAAAAGACGAAGTTTTACTGCTTGCCCGGGAAACGCACGAAGCATTGATCACCGCGTTGGAAACAGAGGATTTTAGCGAAGGTAAAGGTAACTTCCGCGTAGCCTTGTTTAACCCAACTCCCGAAAGAATAAAAAAAGCGACCAAGATAGCCGCCAAAAATAATCCATGGCGTAATAAACAGGACATCTGGTACACTAATGCCCCATTGCTTAACGATGGCGGCAAGGTAGCCTTTGTATTCCCCGGTTTGGACGGTTTGGCAGGCGGCGAGGTTTCAACTGTATCCAGCTATTTTAACATTGCACCGGATAACGACACCAAAGCCGACGGTCTCTTGAGCGAGGCCTTGGGTATACTGAATAAAAGCAGTATCCTGGACACCGCTCTTAAGCAATTGGGTGTAAAACCAGACATGAACGCCGGGCACAGCCTGGGCGAATGGCTGGCAGCGCGTTCATCAGAATTGGCTGAGGAAAGCTCGGTACTGGAACTGTTAGATGTGTTGAATCCGGAGACATTTGAGTTAAAAGATTCGCGCTTTATAGCCGTAGGTTGCGGTATTGATCAGCTGGAGCCTATTATGGCCGGGATCAAAGATGTATACCTGTCCAACGATAACTGTCCGCAGCAAGTGATACTTTGCGGCAGCAAACCGGCGCTCGACGAGTTGGTACCGATATTAAAAGCTAAACAGATATTTCACCAGGTATTGCCATTTCAATCAGGCTTCCACTCCCCTTTTGTAGCTGATAAACTGGATTTAATATTGGATGGAATGCGCAATATGCAGTTCCGCAAAACGACTACTCCGCTATGGTCGGCTACCACACTGGAACTTTACCCGGAGGGTTTTGAGGCCATCAGGCAACTGAGCGCTGAACATCTGATTAAACCGGTGCGTTTCCGTGAACTCACCGAAAAGCTATACAGCGAGGGTGCCCGTGTTTTTATACAAGTTGGTTCCGGTGGCCTCATCGGCTTTATCGACGATACTTTAAAAGGCAAAAGCTTTAGTACTATAGCGTCAAACGTACCAACACGCCCGGGTTTAACCCAGTTACAACGCGTATTGGCAGCATTATTTGTAGAAGGTAAAGAGGTTGCGCTGGACTTTATGGGTCATAAACCAACAGCCTCACCCGTTAAAACAAAAGGTATTAAACTGGAGTTGGGCTCGCCTATCGTACACAACCTGGCTGGGCTTAAAAATCTTGCCATCGTTAAACAACAAGCACCGGTAAAACATGAAGCCATGCTGGTTGACGTAGCCGACCCGATCATGCGGGCCTTCAGCGAAAACGTGGCCGAAATGGTAAGCATCCAGAACGAAATGATGCAGCTTTTCCAGAACAGGCCCGCACAACCGGCTGCGAGGACGACGACATCACTACCTGTTTCTACACCTCCGCCACCTGTAACACCACCGCAAACGGTGACTAATGCTCCGGCAAAGCGGGTTCCGTTTTCGAAACAACTGGACGTTAGCCTGGATAATTGTCCTTATCTGATAGATCACTCCCTGCTTCGTCAGCCCAAAGGCTGGCATTGTGTAGAGGATATGGATCCGGTGATACCGATGACCATGATATTTGAAATGTTTGGTGAAATAGCTGCCGAACAATCACCCGGCGAACAGGTGCAAAAGATCATGAACATTAAGGTGTTCCAATGGATGAACGTAGTAAAACCCTTCCGTGAAACCGTAACGGGCGAATGGAAAGATCAGCAACGCGTTTATCTTGACCTGGATAAGTTTGCCAATGCCGAAGTACAACTGGCGCGTGAACTTAGTCCGGCACCAGACAGGCATTTTGATGTAGGCGAATTACTGGACATTCAGCGCACTGCCGAGCAGATCTATGACGCGCACATGTTCCATGGCCCGCGTTACCAGGGTATACGGTCGTTAACAGCTGTAGGCAAAAAAGGTATTACCGGTATTATTGAAGGAGACGCCGGTAAAGGTTCTCTGCTGGATAATGCCGGGCAGTTATTTGGATTATGGCTGCAATTGACATTGACCAAAGATCGTATCGCCTTCCCCGTAAAAATCCAGGAGATCGAGTTCTTCGAGTCTATGGAGGATCAGAAAGGTCAGTTTGAATGTACCTGTGTATTAACCGAACTGAACGATGAATTTGCCACCGCCGATTTCGTAATGAAACGCAATGGCAAGATCTGGGCTATTATCACCGGCTGGCAAAACCGCCGTTTGGAAATTGATGAGCCGCTTTGGAACGTATCCATGTCGCCATTGCACAACCGTTTATCGGAAGAGATAGCACCGGGTATATTCATGTTCCACCAGGCTTATTCGCGCGTGGTATCCTGGGATTTTATCCTGAAACGTTATTTCAACCAGGACGAGAAAAAACATCACAACACCCTGATGCCAAATAAGCGAAAGATCTGGATGATCAGTCGCGTGGCGGTGAAAGACGCGGTCAGGAACCTGCTTAATAAACAAAAACAACAAGCCTGCTACCCTATAACCTTTGAAATAAAGGCAGATGAGTTGGGTAAGCCATATCCAAGCGGCGGTTTGGCAGATGGTATCCACATTTCCATCGCCCATAAAGGTACCGACGCGGTTGGTATCGCGCAATATGATAAACCGGTAGGTATCGACATAGAAACGATAGAAGATCGCGGCGACGGCTTTTTTGATATGGTATTTACCGAAGCGGAAACTGCCCTCTTAAAAGACAAGGACAAAGCCGAATGGGCAACCCGTTTTTGGGTGGCCAAAGAAGCCTATGGCAAGTACCTGGGCAAAGGCTTGCAGGGTAACCCCAAGGCATACGTGGTTCAGGAGATCAAAGGCGACGAACTGCGCATTAACGACATTTATATCAAAACATTAAAACATAAAAACTACATAATCGGATGGACACAGTAGCATCAACAACAAAAATGAACAGGGACGAGATATTTGATCTGATGAAACAATTCATCACAGAAGTTATAGGTGAGGAATTTGTGGAAGAAATGGATATCACTCCAGAAAGTTCTTTCACTAAAGATCTTGAAATGGACAGCATCGAGATCGTATCTTTTTCCGAAAAAATAAAAGCACATTTTGGCGACCAGATCGATTTTACCGGCTGGCTGTCATCAATGGATCTTGATCAGCTGATCAATCTCAATTTAGGAATGATCATCAATTACATTTACGAATGCCAGTAATCAAAGTAAATAACAGGGATGTACATATCCAGGAGCTTAACAAAGGCGCGGCCGAAACCGTGCTGCTGGTTCATGGCATGTTCAGTAATCTCTCTGTTTATTATTTTAATATCGCGCCCATCTTGGCTGAGCGTTTCCACGTGGTGATGTATGATCTGAAAAGTCATGGTATGAGCGAGCGCACACTCCACGGGTACGATCTGAACAGCATGACCGACGATCTGAATGCTTTGATGGATGCATTGAACTTAGATCGAGTACACCTGGTCGGCTATAGCTTTGGCGGATTGATCGCGTTAAAAATGGCGCTGCGTTTTCCTGACAGGGTAAAAAAGTTGGTAGTTATCGAAGCACCTGACCCTAAAGATGAGAAAGCGCGAGGTATCATTGACGATTATAGTCGCGAGTTTTTAGAGCACTATGTGGAGAATTTCACAGATACTACTAAAGTAAAAATGGGTAAGCGCCAGATGGAACGCAACCACCGGATGTATGAGTACCTGTTTTACCAAACCAGTATCAAAAACGATATGATAGCCGAAAAGGATTTCCTGGACGAGCCTCAAATCTCACTTTTGAACAAGGATACCCTGCTGCTTTACGGATCGGACTCCAACTGCCTGGAAACCGGCAAAGAGCTGAACGGAAAAATAAAAACATCAGAACTGACGGCTGTTCCCGGCGATCATAATATCCCGATACAGGAACCGGTACTGATAGCCAATATGATCAACACATTTTTTATGAACTAAAACCTTACCCGCGAAAACATCTACCCTATGGCAAAGTTTGTATTTATTGTACCTCCTTTAACCGGGCATATTAACCCTACTTTAAGCATGGGCGCTGTTTTATTGGAACGCGGCCACCGGGTAGGCTGGATAACGCTCGACGAATCATTAGCGGCCAAACTCCCCGCAGGTGGCGAACTGCTGCACATTAGCTATGATGAAAATGACCAACAGAAACGGGAAAGCGAACAATATTTGGATATTATCACCAAAAAAATAGTGTATGGTATTGATAGTCTTAAGTTCCTGTATGAAGAGGTATTGATTCCCCTTAACCGTCACAGCTATGACGGTATTGCCTATTTGCTCGATCAATTTGAACCGGACCTGGTAATTACTGATCACCAAATGTTTGCCGGCGCTATTGCGGCTACTAACAAAAAGCTGCCTTATGCTACTTCGGTAACTGCGCCCGCTGCTATCAAGGTAATGGAGGAGCTGCCCAAAATACATGAATGGGAAATGAATCAGGTAATAGGCTTACAGCGTGAGTTTGGCGTTGAAGCTACCACACCTATAGTTTGTTCTGAACTACTGACCATGGTACTTACGTCACAGGCATTTTTTGGCGATATGGAGTTAACACCCAACTTCCGCTTTACCGGCCCGGTGATCAACCGCCCGGCTACCAAAATAACATTCGACTGGGACAAGCTGCAGCAGAGCAGCAAATCTAAAATACTGGTGAGCATCGGCACAACCTTTGACCACGAGCATAAAAAGAACTTTTTCACCAAAGTGGTTGAAGCTTTTGGTGATGGTGAACTAACAGTGGTGGTAGTTTCTGACCCTGCTTTATTTGAGCAATGGCCTGATAATTTTATAGTACAACGCCAGGTACCGCAGCTTGATCTGCTGCCCCATCTTGACGCGGTTGTTTGCCATGGCGGTCATAATACCGTTTGCGAAACCCTATCCAATGGATTGCCATTAGTGGTTATTCCTATTGCCTATGATCAGTCGCATGTTGCAGGCCGGGTGGTTCGTACCGGTGCAGGCGAGCGTTTAAACTTTAACCGCTTTAAGGCTCACCATCTTAAAGAAGCCGTTCATCAGATATTGAACAACCCTGATTATAAAACCGCCGCTGAAACGATCAAAAGATCTTTCATAGAAGCCGGCGGAACGGAAACCGCGGCAGATATGCTTGAACAGGTCGCCACAAAACAATCTTTAGAAGTATTAAAAAACTAACATTACCATCTACCATGGCAAAATTTTTATTCGTTGTTCCACCATTTTTCGGACATATCAGTCCAACATTAAGTATCGGCGCAAGCCTTATAGCCCGTGGTCATGAAGTAAAATGGCTGGGTATTACTCCACTGGCCGATAAACATATACCCGCAGGTGGCGAGTTTATATACCCCGCTGCCGAGTTGGAACAATACCAGGACGAAATAAACCGGATCCTGAAACGCCAGGATGATGGCCCGGCCTGTTCGGGCCCGGAGGTAATGAAATTGGCCTTGGAGGAAACATACGTACCATTTGCCCGCATCATGATGCCAGGACTGAGCAATTTTGTGGATGCCTGGAAACCCGATGTGATCATTAATGACTGCATCACCTTTGCCGGTGCGTTATGTGCTTATATCAAAGGCATCCCATCGGTGACAACTACACCGGTACCACCAGATGTGATGGGTGATACGGCCAACAGCGCCCCTAAGATTTTTGAATGGCAGCAAAACCTGGTAAAAGGGCTGCAACAGGAATTTGGTGTTTATGGCGATGAGATCGTTATCCATTCACATAAACTCAATCTTGTATTTACTTCACAGGCTTTTGCTGGTTTTGATGAAGTATCACCGCATATGAAATTTGTAGGTCCGGTAAAAGGCCGGCCTAACAATGCCGCTTTTGACTGGGAAAGGCTGGCTAAGGCTACTACCCCAAAGGTTTTTGTGTCTTTGGGTACACTACTGGTTGACATCCGAAAAGAATTTTTCCAAAAACTAATAACCGCTTTTGCAGATCAACCGGTAACGATAGTAGCCGCCACCAATCCCGATATTTTTGAGGTATGGCCAGATAACTTTATCGTAAATGGTTTTGTACCACAGACTGAACTAATGCCGCACATGGACGCAGTGATCTGCCATGGAGGCTTTAATACCGTTAACGATACTTTTACCAACGGTTTACCCATGTTGATCACCCCTATTGCTTATGATCATTTTCACACGGCCAAACTGATCGAAAATTCAGGTGCCGGTGTAAGCATACGCTATAAACGTTTGCGGATAGCCGATCTGCGCGATACCGTTTTTGAGTTATTACAAAACCCTAAATACCGTGAAGCAGCGGTTAGGGTGAGAGAAACCTTTATAGCCGCCGGTGGCAACGATAAGGCTGTACAATTATTAGAAGATTTTACAAAAACCGAGCAAATACTTGAAACGATGAGTTAACCAATAGCCTATGAGAAGAAAACTACTTTTTATTGAACGTATGATGCATGGAGATGGGAACTACGCATTTAACGCGCTTCTACCGGTACGAGTACGCGGTAATTTTTTAGAAACGGACATTCGCCTTGCTTTGGAGGGCTTACAAAAAAGCCATGCCCTGTTGAATGCAGTGGTAGAAAATGACAAGGATGGGCAACCCTGGTTTGTAGTAGATGACAAACGCAAGGTTAAGATCCCGATACGTACATTGACAAGAATTGGTAATGATGACTGGCAAACGGAATCGGTAAAAGAATGGTCGGTACCTTTTAATAGTTACCAGGAACCGTTGATGCGAATGGTATGGATAAAGGGCGAACCTGTTTCGGAGTTTATACTGGTGATGCACCATTGTCTTTTTGATGGTCGTTCGGCATTGGTTATCCTGGAAGAGTTTTTACAACTATTGGATGACCCGGGTACCCACATTGCAGCCGAATTACCTATAACAGGTATTGCGGGTGTTGTTCCGCCTGAAATGCTGAATAACAAAGTACACAAAGTTATAGCCAAGATGGTGGTAGGCGTAGCGTCATTAACCTTATCGCTGATGCCATCCAAAGATGAACCAGTGGAACGAAAAAAGGATTACCTGATACATTGGAGACTGAATGAAGAGATCAGTTCGGCCCTGCTGACCTGTTGTAAAACAGAAGACATCAGGGTAAACACTATCATGTGTGCCATAATTCTGGATGCCTTTAAACAGGTTAGGCAAGAAAAGGCATTGAATAAAATAATGTGCCCGGTTGATATCCGCAATTTTAACCCGCAGATAAAAAAGAACAACATCTTTGCATTTGCTTTAATGATACTGGTATCGGCTTATCCGGGTCTTGGTTTTTTCAGCAATGCGAGGGCCATGCAACAGGATATTGAGAACAAAATGGCCAAACTTGATCCCTATAAGATCATCATGCTATTAGAGGCCGCTCATGGATCGCTGCACAAAATAGTGCGATTTTTAAGGAAGCAGAAAGCCAGTAATGACTGCATGTTTTCTAATTTGGGTAAGGTGGATATTCCGCGGCTATATAAACAATTTGAAGTGGAAACCATATTTAGTCCGTCGGTTATGGTACCAGAAGGGCATGCTACCGCGTTTACGGCCTCTACTTATTGCGGACAAATGGATTTTTCTTTCATCAGCAATGAAGGGAGCCTGCCTTATGAAGATGCCTGGGCTATTAAAGATAAAATGATGGAAACAATTACATCATTAACAGGAACTGAAGAACTTAGTCTGGTATGAGAAGGAAATTATTATTTGGTGAAAGAATGCTGCACGGCGACGGTACACTGCCTTTTAACGGCGTGATACCATTCAGGCTGCGTGGTGTTTTTGCTGAGGCTGATCTGCATTACGCTTTAGGAAAAGTGCAGGAAAAACATCCCTGGCTGAATGCCTTTGTGCAAAATGACGATAAACAAAGGCCATGGTTTATCATCGATGAAGCAAAACCGGTTAAGATCCCGGTAAGAATAGAGAACCGGTTAAGTGATAACGATTGGCAAACAGAGTCGCACAGAGAGTTACTTACACCGTTTGATACAGCTAAAGGCCCTCTCTTACGCCTGGTATGGATAAAAGGTGAAACAGTATCTGACATGATCATTACTATCCATCATTGCTTATGCGATGGAGGTTCAGCCATGAGCATATTAGCCGAATTGCTACAGCTTTTGGATGATCCGACTGCGGATATCGGCAAAGAAGACCCGATAAAAGGTGTGGAAGATATTATTCCACCAGCTATTTTGAATAACAAAGCGAAACAGATAAAGGCTAAACTGATTGGTGGTTTGGCCGCGGTAGTTTTGAAGCTGATGCCGGTAAAGAAAAATCCGGTTGACAGAAAAAGAGATTACCTGATCCACTGGAAATTTGACGAAGACTTGAGTAAAGAGCTCATCCTTTATTGTAAATCGGCAGGTATTACGGTAAATACTATGTTATGCGGGGTGCTATTAAGCGCCTTTAAACAGGTTCGGAAAGATCAGGCGCATAATAAGGTGTCGTGCCCGGTAGATATCCGGAGATTCGCACCAGAGATCAAGAAAGACCAGATATTTGCGTTTGGTTTGATGCTGGTAGTTTCGGCACATGCTGGTCTGGATTTTTTAGATAACATTAAAGCTATGCAAAAGGATGTTGATCAAAAATCGGCTAAGCTCGATCCTTATGCTACCATGATGATGATGGAATCGGCGCACTCCGCCATGGATAATTTTACCAATTTGCTAAAAAACGGAAAATCAACTAACGATTGCATGTTCTCCAACCTGGGTAAGATAGGTATCCCGCATCAATATCGCTCGTTCGAACTGGAAACCATATTCAGCCCGGCAGTGATCGGTCCGCTGGGTAACACCACTACCATGGTAACATCTACCTATCGCGGTCAGATGGACTTTTCGTTTATTGCCAGCGAAGGGTTTATTCCTTATGAAGATGCCCTGGCGATAAAGGATAAAATAATATCAATGATCAAAGAACAGATTGGTAACATAACAGTAGCCGTAGCATGAAAAGAAAACTAATGATGGTGGAAAGAATTATGCACGTAGATTCTTCTACGCCGCTTAATTGTGTGTTCACCGCAAAAATAGCCGGGAGTATCAATCCGGAAAATCTTCATACAGCGCTTACCAAAGTTCAGCAAAAACACCCCCTATTACGGGTTCGTATAGATGAGGAACAGAAAGGCGGCCCCTATTTTATTACCAATGAGCATGTACGATCGATCCCGGTTCGTATTGCAGAACGGCTTACCGACGATGATTGGTTAAAAGAATCGGAAACAGAATGGTATAAGTTATTTGATGGCGACAATGTACCATTAGCCCGGATAGTTTGGGTAAGATCAGCCTCGGTATCGGAGCTTTTGCTGGTGATGCCGCATTGTGTTTGTGATGGCGGCACCTGTGTAGCCCTGCTTAGCGAGATATTGAGCTTACTTAATAACCCGGCGCAGGAATTGGATGCTTATACTCCTTTTAATTCGGTACAGGAATTAATGCCTGATAGCTTTGATATCGCTAAAAACAAGCGTAAAGGGCGGATCTATTCTTTTTTGGGTAAGCTATTCTTCCTGCTTAAAAATACCCGGAACAAATTTGGAACCGGTAGAAACTATGCTATTCACTGGAAGCTGGATGAGGAACAGACCATTGCCATAGCAGAAACGGCTAAAAATGCGGGCACATCGGTACATGCCGCTTTGTGCGTGGCGTTTTTAAAAGCGTTTCAGGAAGTAAGGGGTACTAAAGCCCGTGGCAAGGTAATTAGCCCGGTAGATATCAGGCGCTTTATTCCAGAAATAAAACAGGATACCATGTTTGCCTTCGCACCTATTGTGGAGCTAAGCATTGATAAAGATCCCAACAAAGGTTTTTGGGAACAGGCCCGCAAAATAAAAACCGATCTTACTGCCAAAATTGAAACCATGAACGCCTATGAAATGTTATGGATGGGCGAATACATGCACGCGACAGTAAACAGGATGATCAAATTTTTAAAGGCTACCGATGGCTCCCACGATATTACCCTATCCAACATGGGCCGGCTTACTATTCCTGAAACTTACCAGTCATTCGAACTCGAAACTATTTATAGCCCAACTGTGGCATTTCCATGGCGCAACCCTAATACATTGGTAACAACCACTTTTAAAAACAGGATGGACTTCACTTTCATGTCAAACGACAATTTTCTTGATGAAGCTGAAGCTTTGAAAATAAAAGCCGCCACAATAGACCTATTGTTTGCCAACTTACAGCAATTATCGCATGCCTGATAAACCAATAAATAAAACTACGTTACGACGGTTTGCACAAAAGAAACTGCTGCAATACATCATTCCTAATATTTTTTTCAATACCATTATAGCCTATGCCAGCTTCGCTAAATTAGGCTATACCCATTTGTTTGAAGGTGAACAAAGCCTGGCCAGGCTTACGCTGCCTATGTCATTATTTTTACCCTTTATACTCACCCTGGATATACTAAAAAAAACGATACTGGCAGTTGAACAGGGAGCCCTTGATTTGGCTATCAGTGATGATTTGAATAAGAACAGGTTTGCCATGCAAACGGCTATTATCAATGGTGTGGGTACATTATTGCTTATTTTAGCTATAATGTTTGTTGCACAATTAAGCTTACCTGCCCATTATAAATTCAACGGACCGGTAATGGCTTATCTGGATGGCGCGCTGGCGGCCGTTTACTCCATAGTTTTTACCTATTTCCCGATCAGGAAATTAAAAAAGTATATGTCTAAACAAACTGAGGTTCCGGTATCGGCCTAAAGCGGATCAATTTCCAGGTTGATTTTTATAGCTGGCCTGCTCTTTATTAAAAATATCCAGGATGCCGGTAGCTGACAATGGTTGGGCAAAAACCTTGATGCCATCCATATAGCCATGGAATATTCGTTCTGAAGGAAATTCTTCGTTGCGCCCTATTTGCCATTTATTGGCTACAGACAGATTCACCGGACCTTCTACTGTTGAGGTACCGGCTAATTTACCATCGATGTAAACAGACAACACATTGCCATTGCAAACACCGGCTATATGGTGCCAGTTTTGTTTCCAGTTTGCCGGGAGGTTTACGGTACAATCACCACGGCCCCAGCCACCGGCAAAAAAGGTAAGGGCTTTGTTATCGATCATCTGCAAAACATGGGTATCACCTTTGGTGAACATATCCACCAATCCGGTTTCTTTTCCTTCAGGATAAACCCAGGCCATCATCGTGATGGTTTGGCCCAGGTTATCCAGGCTCGGTGCATTAGGTACTTCTACAAAACAATGATCGCCCAGCAATATTCTTTTCCCATTTTCCGTTTCAACGGGTTTGGAGCGAATGATATGCCCATAGTTGCCAAATCCAGACTTGTCGGCAACAATTTGATCACTATCTTTTGCAGTAAGCGAAAGGTCAAGTAGTAATGATCCTGTATCATCACTAAATACTTTATATACGAATCTTATATTATTGATAAACAAACTTTTAACACCATCAACTTGATCTGTAAATGAGTGGTACTGAGCTTTATTTTCTCCCGGGGCCAATTGTACATGATCTGTATACAAAAGAGAGTCATTCAGTTTTACAGGTATAGCAAATGACTGATCTTTACCAGTCAGGTTTTTCACTGCATAACTTACTTGTTGTTCCTTACTACGATATATTAATGGTTTAACGGTGATTCCGGATATCTCAAACGGCTGCTTCACAGGTCCCACGGGTTCAATAACTTCAACGGTGTTACCACCCACACTATCCAATCCAAAACTTACTTTCCCCAGGCGGTATAACCTGCAACTGATAGAATCAATAATTGTGCTTCCCGGTGGAACAAGATAGTTTCTACTTGCGACCACTCGTCCACTTGCGTATACACTGATACGGGTTGTACCTGTTGATCCAGTGTTTTGTGCCGTGAAATGCAGCCATAACTGTTCGTTCGGTTCAACCTTGGTTTTCTGCAAGCTATAATTGGTCACTTTTATATCCGAGGAAGTTTTGGTTTCGGATAATACTACAGGATCTTTATCGGCGGGCCAGTTATTATGCGTATTATTATTCAGAGTAAATACCATCTCCCCTCCACTGGTAATGGTTGAATGAGGTAAAACCAATTGTTCATAGGCTTTACCATTAACCGTTAATGAGCTGACATATTTGTTCTCAGCCGATTGGTTTTTAGCCTCGATCATCCATGTTTTATGATTAGCCAAATGAAGCCTTACAGATTGAAACAAAGGTGCCCCGATAGCATATTCCGGCTTACCCGGACTTACGGGAAATATTCCTAATGTGTTAAATATATAAGCGCTTGACATCGCGCCCAGGTCATCATTGCCCGGCAAACCGTCTGGTCTGTTTTTATATCGGGATAGCATAATGTCCCTGCACCATGCCTGCGTAAGGTCTGGTCGACCGGCCGCATTAAACAAATAAGGAACATGTATAACCGTTTCATTATCAAATAGTATCGCATCGTTTCTTAAAGCAGAATCTAAACGATTAGAGAATGCATTATTGCCTCCCATCAGGTTCACCAGGTCTTTAGCATTGTGTGGCACAAAATAAGAATACACCCATTTATCGCCCTCTTTATAGCCCGACATACCGGGATTTACCTTAAAATCATTTCCTGACCGTGGTAGCAAAAACAGATCATAAGGATGAAACAGGTTCCGGTAATTTAAACCCCTTTGCTGCAAAAGTTGATAGTCATTTTCATTATGCATCACCAGTTTAGCATACTGCGATAAAGCCCAGTCATCATAAGCATACTCCACTGTGCGGGTTACTGATTCCGAATTGGTATACGGTACATAGCCCATCCGGTGATAGATGCTCATGTCTTTCTGCACAAAAGGCGAATCAACAATATTACTTTTCATGGCTTTGTAGGCCAATGTTTTATCAAAGCCGGTAATCCCTTTTAAATAAGCATCCACAATAATGGGTATCGCGTGGTTGCCCGTCATGCTCTCCGTAGGTAAATGACCGGTTTGCTTATAAATATCCAACATGGATAAAACTACATCGTTCTGCTTATCAGGATACAGCAAACTGAGCAGCGGGTGCAATGATCGGAAGGTATCCCATGGAGAAAATCCGCCATACTGGAACTTACCCGAGGCATGATGAACCGCTCCATCCTCACCACGATAATTACCGTCCACATCAGAAATTACCCACGGGATCAACAAAGAATGATAAAGAGCAGTATAAAACACAGTTTTATTGGCCTCGCTGTTATCGGTAATATCAACAGTGGAGAGTTGTTTGGCCCAATCATTGGCAGTACGCGTAGCATAGGCTCCAAAGCTTAATTTAGCTATTTCTTTATCAATATTGTTTTGTGCCCCCGCAAAGCTTATCGTTGAAGTACTCAGTTTAACTTCAATAACCTTCGATGTATTTGTTGTTTTAAAAGTAAACAGATAACCACCTTTTACTGGTTTCTTACCGGTAAAAGCTTCGCTAAAATTGATCACTGTGTTCAGCGCCGCTCCATGTACCACATTGCCTGAAATAATAGTGATATCGCCCGCATTTCCTATATATACCTGTGCCTTTGTTTTAGCGGGGAATGTAAAACGCAATATTCCTGTGCGGATAGAAGTGCTGACCTCAGTAATGATATGATTATCACTGAATTTCACTTGGTAATATCCAGGCCGTGCAACTTCATTGCGGTGTGAAAAACGGTAGCTATATCGTCCAGGTTCAAAACCTTGCCCTGTAGTTACAGGCATAATAAATAAACGCCCTGCTGAACCTCCCGGAAAACCGCTATGATGGCCAAAGCAGCTAAAATAATAAATGGATGAATCGGCATAATCATAACCGTTTGCACCTTTAACCCGTGTTTCCGGGCTGATTTGGATAAAACCAGCCGGAGCAACCGCACCGGGATAGGCGCCACCATCGCCACCCCAATGGGTAAGTACACCGCTTTTGGTAGTCCCGATGAATGGGTTTACATATGATAAATTCGAGCGGTTCTGCGCGTTTGTGTTTGAGGTGATCGCAAATGATAACAGCAATAGCACAACCACCTTTTTTATTAAGAAAGATGTTTTAAGCATACGTAAACTTATATTTTGATATAGATCTTCCTTTTATCCATCACATAACCCACCAACCAGCAAAGCATCATATAACACAACGCAAAAACCAAGGTACCAAACGCTCCAGGGAAAAGCGGTTGATAAAATACCTGGTTTACCCAATCGTAAAAACTCAGATTGGGCTTTACCCAAATGGTCGAAATAACAGTAAATAACAATTCCGACAGCAGGTATATCGCTAGTGAATTTCGACCAAAAACCAGGAAAAAATTTGTGCCGAGTTTGATGTTCTTTATTTCGATAGCGTAAATCAGCACACCGATGATCACCAGATCGATACCGATGGTAAGCAGGGTAAATGTGCTTGTCCACAATTTTTTAGCCAGCGGGAAAAACTGGGCCCAAAACAACGCTATACCAATGAGGCAAACACCTGCTATCAATAATTTGGCTACCGACTCATAGTTACGTCCTTTCCGTTGTATGTACGCCCCGGCCAGGTAACCGGCAATAACGTTAACAATGGCTGGTAAAGTACTCAGCAAACCTTCAGGGTCAAAGGCTATTGGGCCGCCTTTGTCGTGGTATAAGTGCGCGTTGCCCATGATCAGGATATCCAATCGTGTACCGGCATTGCCTAACATGGTCAGCTCTTTACCAGGTTCACCGAGTAATAATAAAAATACCCAGTACCCCAGCAATAGCAAAACAGATATAATAACCGCTGTGCGTTTTGAGCAATAATGTACTATAAGCGAACCAAAAAAGTAACAAAGCGCGATGCGTTGTAATACTCCCATAATCCGGGTATTACCCAGCGGATTAAACACCCATCCACCGGCTTCACGGTGAAAAAAGGGGAACCAGTACATCAGGTAACCCAGTAAAAATATGATGAGTGTACGTTTGCCTATTTTACGCAGAAAGGCACTGTTGCTTTCAAATTTGTTTTTGGAAAAGCTTAGCGCATTCCCTACTGCGAACAGAAAAGAAGGAAAAACAAGATCGGTGGGTGTAAAGCCAAACCAGGCGGCATGGTCAAGCGGCGCCCATTGCACCGCGCCCGAACCAGGAGCATTTACAATGATCATGAAGCAAATGGTCATGCCCCTGAAAATATCAAGCGTTATAAATCTATCCTTTGCTAAAGCCATATATCTTAATTTTAATTATAGTTTTCCCTGGAGCGTGTATGTTACTCTACCGGCTTCTTTTTCTGATCTGATGCTCACCTTATCCGGCCGGTTACCGTTTTCGTCATAAATTACTACTTGATTTATACCCGTTTTTAACCAGCACTCCGGTATATACATGCCAATATTGCCAATTTTTTCGGGATAACGCCCCAGATTATGACCGTTTATCCAAACCGAACCATAACTTAAGCCGTCTGTATGAACCCGCCATATCAAATGTTTGCCTGATGATTGAGGCACGGAGAATTGTGATTTAAAGAATTGTGGACCGGCGAAAGGAGTTTTAAATACTAATTTATCCCAACCTTCTGCAGCGGCAAAATCACCCGGACCGCCAAACATTTTCCAGTTGTTTAATACCATACCATCGCCAATACTATTGGTTTTTACGGGCTGATCTATACCGCCTTCGTTAGAGTGGTTTTCGATGAATACAGTCAGCGTAATGGGCTTTTTAAGAATGGCCGTGTCATTAACTTCCACCTCAAATGGTGAGTTCCAGCCTTTATGTTGTGCCACCTGTTTGCCATTGATAAACACAGTAGCATCCTCATCCACACTTCTAAAATTGATCGTCAATTTAGATGGATTGTCTTCCTGAACCGGAATGGTAGTTTGAAACCAACCGAAACCCTCCTGCTTGTTAAATACATCGTCGCCAATTTTATATTTTTTCCAGCTAGTGGTGTCAAATACAGGTATTGTGTTCTTTACGTCGGTGGCTTTTTCGGCCTTAGTAAAATACCAGCTAGTTGTGGTGGAGATAAAGGGCCCTCCTTTTTTTAATTGAACCTGCCCCGACAAGCCTTTTTTATCTACATCGGTGATCGCTCCTACATATGCAGCCAGTTTATCGCGACCGTCATGTGCTGTAAACACCGCCAGTGTATGTTTACCTTTTTCAATATCGAACGTTACCTCCCCATCCCGGACTTTCCATTGGGCTGTCTTCTTGCCATCGACAAACGCAGTAGCACGATCACCACCATCAACCTGCATGGTATACTTTCCTGATGATGGAACGTCCAACGTAGTTCGATACCAGGCATCAGCCGTCAGGTTATTATCAGTCCCCATCTGTTGCGGATCGACAGAACTAAACCAGTTGGTATCATCATATGTTGTTGAGGCGTAAACTGAGGCGTTTTTGTTTTGCCATGGCGTTAAAGTTACAGTAGAAACAAATGATTTACTCAATTGATATACAGAAGTTAACAAAATTGACTTACCCTCCAGGTACAAACGTACCGGGCCATCTTTTTTTGCCGTCAATGGATATTCTGCTTTTGCTGATACCTGTTTGTTTTGTGAGCTAAACTCTGCAAGGTATGATACACCACTTACAATAACTGGTGATCCTCCTGCTTCAGTTATCCAGGTTTTATCCATTATCGAAGCATCCCCTACTAAAACCCGAACACGCTGACCAGATACTTCAAATGTATATTCAATTGGATTTCCGGCCTGCAAAGCCGCAGCAAGATTGATGCTACCATCGGTTATTTTAAATCCTTTGGCTCCCTGTATGACAGACGGCTTTCCGTTTACCTTAAAATATAGTAGTGCAGCGTTCTCTTTATTGGCCTCAACCAAAATGGTTGTGGTATTGCCTTGTTTAACCAGTCCGTAAATACGTGTAAGCGCCCAGTTAAGCGTTATTACATTATTGATGGTATAGTTATGTACCAGCGGATAGATCTCGTCGCCAGCAACGGTTATATCAGTTACAGGTATATCGTTATCAACCTTAATCCTGGGCTTTATAATATTTTTTGTCGGGTTATCTAAAAACACAAGATCACCAATGTCGGCCGACCTTGCAGTTATCTTTAAACTGCTATCCACAGCAATATCTTTATAAGCTGCAGTAGCATCGGTACAATTCTCCAATATATCCTGAAAACTACGGGCAAATAGCGCCGCGCGTTTAAAACCGTAATAGATTGGCCTAAGATCACCAGCCTGACCAACCGCCGAACCATAATCATATGATGCAGCGTCCTCGTCATTATTAGTATATTCAAAATTCGATCCACCGTGGGCCATATAGTAATTATATCCACCGCCGCCATGCGCTATGATCTTCCAGGTACGACGGGCATATACCGCGGAGTCTGTTGGCTTTGCACCGTATTGAGAGTACCATACACTCCAAAATTCTGTAGAAAACCAGGGATTAGGGCGTTTAGAATCATCCAGCGTGCCATCACCTGCAGGATCACTTGCATGGTGCAGACCGCTAAAGAAGTATGGTACCTGTAAACCCAAACTCAGCGCTTTGTTTTGCAGGTGTTTAAAGTAATTATCGGGTACAACAGTTCCCCAGCCATTATTATGCTCATTCTCCAGTTGCACCATTACTACCGGACCGCCTTTATTAATTTGTTGATTAAAAACTATGGGCAATAATTTATCAAAAAAACGGTCGACATATTTTTCGAACTCTTCGTTATCTTCCCGAACACGCAGCCCAGGCTTAAACTTAAGCCACAGTGGATAGCCACCCAGATCCCACTCGGCGCAGGCATAAGGGCCTACCCGGGCAATGGCATACATATCCAGACTTTTTACTATCGATAAAAACGCATTCAGGTCATGGTCGCCGGTAAAATCAAATTTCCCTTCACGCGGTTCATGAAAGTTCCAGAAGGAGTACACTTCCACGCAATTAAAGCCAGCACGCTTTAAACGCAGCAACCTGTCGCGCCACAATTGATGTGGAACCCGCCCATAATCCATTCCGCCGGAGGCCAGGAACACGCGTTTTCCATTGATTAAAAAACCTTTGCTATCAAAATTGATAAAGGGCTTAGCTACTTCATGAGCAGGGAATATATGATCATTCATAGCCTGCCCATAGCCTTTGCTACAACAAAGCGCGAGTAAAAATATGAAGTAAATACGCCTCATTACTGTTTGATATACGCTTGTTGAATAATGGTATGATATTTTTCGAATAACCGTTTTGAAAGTTCAACAGCATTGCCTTTGGTTGCATCAGGATAAGCATTATCATGCTTGTTTACCCATTGCCATTCCCAGTCTTTCACTTGCTTGTCAAAAGTAAGTTCGTCGAATGAAGTGCCTGAGGCCATGGATTTATTAAGCTGATCAAAAAACAGCTCCCAACGGGGTTTATAATATCCTTTGATCAAGCCGGCCCATTGGCGGTTGGAGTATTCACGCAAGCCGCTTTCCTTATCACCCCAAAGGGTAACCAGATCGCGGGCGTTAAATTCATATAGGTTCTTTTCTTTTTCGGTGATGCCATTTGCTCTTGCCTCAGCGATCCATTTACCCAACAGGAAATCTTTTCGGGTGCTTAACAGTGCATCCATATCATCCATCAATTGTAAAAACTGGTTACTATAAAGCTTAAATTGTTCCTTATCTCCAGTTTGGTATGCTTTTACCATTTGCTGCTGCAATGGACTTGCATAATTTGCCAGTACCTGGCGTGTAATATCAACCAGGTCATACTGGAAACCATCGCTTTGTTTCAGGCTATCTGAGGCATTCACAAACAGGCTCCAGGCTTTAAACAATTCTGCAGGGTCATAGTCCAGTTTAGTTAGTACCCTGTCGATGGTCTTCTTGAATGTTGGTCGCGCCACGATAATAGATTCAGGGCCACCTTCAGTTAAGCCCCCAGAATAGACGGTGTTTAATAAAATATGCCACGCCTCGTTGATCTGGGTGTTGCTTTGACCATAACGTCTTTGAGCATAATTTACAAGCCATTTATCAGCATCTATCGGGGTATCATTCCAAACATTCTCCAGCATGAGCGCAAATAGCGCCGGATTCTGTTCGATGCCTTCAGGGGTAATGCCTATACCACGCATATTTTTTGATTCTGGATCATGCAGTGCTATCGCGGGATCGGCGGCTACATGGCGCATACGACCGAACAGACTGATATTACCGCCAAAATTTTGCAGCATGCTCCAGATCCAGGGTTTACCGTAATAGGCTTCGGTACGGTTCCAAACCGGGTGGGCATCGCTATACAGATCTAAAACGATCATTTGTTCATTAGGCACCGCGTTGAGCAGCGCCTTGATCTGCTGCGGCTGCCAGAATTTGTTGTTATAATGGAACATCCAGCCTTGCATCACCCAAATTGCTTTGGGATCTGCTGCGGCCATGGAATTAAAAACCTTTTTACTCATACCATCCAAATAGGTAGAATCATTTGTTGGCGGCACATTTTCATTAAAAGTATCGGCCGAGTACAGATGATCTGTACCAAACTCTTGGGTTTGTGCCTCTATATATTTTTTACCGATAGCTTCAAACATCGGGTCGTCTGGATCAAGGATATATACATCGGGAAAACCGGCATCCCAGTTGGTTTTTTTAACCTTGGCACCGGGGAATTTATCTTTAAATGATGGAGGTACGTGACCTGTAAATGATGACAACACAGGTTTCATACCAAAGGAGCGCTCACGCTCCAGTATTTTCTTTTGCAATTCTTTATGGGAGTCCATCCAATGCTGTGGCAGCGGACCACCCCAGGCATCAATGTTACCCATCCAAAACCAGGCGAAATACGCGGGGCCGCTAAAAAACTCATCCAGTTGTTTATCAGTAAAGCCCATGCTTTTGTATACATCTTGCCAAACGGCTTCTTCACCGGTTATGGCCAGCGGCAGGTTAATGCCGTTTAATGCCATCCAGTCAATTTCTTTTTGCCATCGGTTCCAATCCCACCAGGCCATAGAATAATTGTAGGTACAGTAATTTAAATAATAACGGTACTTATATGGCGTTGTTTTATGCACCAGGCTCTTAACTACAGGTAAAGTTGCCGGTAAATTAAGATTGGTACCATTCCAGCCGATATCGCAAAAGCAATAATTTTTAAGGTAGTAATTTAAGGCTGAGGCTATAGACAAACCATTATTTCCTTTCAATATTATTTTACCGTCCCTGCTGTCAAGTTCAAAAACATCTTTATCATTTTGCTGTGGAATAGCTTCTATAATAAACGAACCGCTTTTGCCGGGGATAACCCGTTCAATAAAGGCGTATGATGCCTTTTGATCAACCTGGGCACCGACTTTTAGGCCAAATGCCATAACAACAAGTACAAGTAAATACTTTCTCATTTAATAGTTTATTGAATAAAAATTATGAAGATATTAAAGCAAGCGTAACCAGGCAATTATAAAACACCGGCAATCAGAACAAAGTATTCCGCAAGAGAACTTTTTATCCTGATTACCGGTAGTTTATTTTATCATCCTTTAAAAGTTAGGGTTCTGTATCAAAACTCCTTTACTCTTATCAATTTCAACCTGCGGAAGCGGGAAATAGTAATTTTTAGGCCGAACAAATATGACATTCTTAGATTGATCTATCGGCGCTTTTGAGATAGAAAGATTGTATATCGCAGCGATATCTACGATCTTGTCTTTATCCCAACGCATCAGGTCCTGATGGCGCTGATCTTCGCCTGCCAATTCAACCCGGCGCTCGTGGATCAACTCTTTCATGCCTGCACCAGAAACTGGTTTTAGCAAAGGTGAAGCTCTATGCCTGATCTGGTTGATCAGTGCATCTCCAGCCCCTGCTCCTTGTGTACGGATAAGCGCTTCCGCTACCAACAAGTATATATCAGCCGAACGCATCAACGGTACTGCAAAAGTGTGATCGACACCACCACCATTAGCGGCAGTATTGAATACGGCATACTTTTTAAAAGCAAAACCTGTAGCCGAAAGATCGGCAGTAAAGGTTGTTAAGCCATTGCCATCACCCAAATCTACTTTGTCTCCAACGCTTAGCAGGGTTGCAGCTTTACGCGGATCATTAGCTTCAAACTCATTGGCAAGTCCCTGTAATGGCTGACTGAAACCGTATCCGCCCCAGGGCCTTGGAATGTAATAAACTGTAAAATCGTTTTGAACCACGTTTTGTACAGCCTGGATAGAGAACAGCAATTCGGTGCTGCTTTCGTTGGCACGGGTAAAGTTATCCTGGTAATTAGCAGCAAGTGCATAGGCCGGGTTTGATATCACCTTTTGACCGGTTGTAATGGCTTCAGGAAGTTTTTCCCAATACATATACAACTTGGTTAACAAACCTAATGCTGTTCCTTTACTTACCCTACCACGATCAGTGGCGCCATAACTTTCAGGCAACAAATCAACCGCTTTCAATAAATCAGCTTCAATTTGGCTACGAACAGCTTCAATAGGCGATTTTGCAACATTGAAATTCAGTGATGTATAATCAGCTTCAGTAATAATAGGCACATCCCCGTGGATGATCATCAAACGCCAGTAACCAAAAGCCCTTAAAAAATAGGCCTCGCCCATGCTACGGTTTTTTACCGTGGCAGATATGGCGGTTATTTTAGGAATATTAATGATACAGTTGGTAGCGCGGTTAATTTCTTCATATCTCCATTTCCAGGGATACCTGATAGCCGCGTTTGAAGCATCGTAGGTCAAGTTTTCGATACCTTCGTCCTCGCCGTGGTCGCCTGAGCGCCAGTAATCGTCGGATGGGGTATCAAATGTTGATTCGGCATGACCTATATAATCTTCTTCAGGTAAAATGCTGTAGATACCGGTTATCGCGTTAACGGCATCAACTTCATTACGAAAATAATTGGTAGAGCTGTAAACACCTTGTTGCTTTAAATCAAGCGCTTTTTTACAGCCACTGCCCATTAGGGCCAGTGATACAAGCGTATATAATATTTTGTTCGATTTCATGATGATGTTATAATTTAACTGTTACACCAAATGTTATTGTCCTTACCGATGGGTATTGAGCTACGTCAACACCTCTTTGCAAATTGCCGTTGGTATAACCCAACTCAGGCGTGTAGCCTTTATAGCCGGTTATAAAAAACAAGTTTTGACCGGAAGCGTATAACCTTACACTTTTTAAAGTGGCCTTTTTTGACCAGTTCGCGGGAAGGGTATAGCCAAAAGTGGCATTTTTAAGACTTACATAGCTTCCGCTTTCAACAAACATGTCGGATGTACGGTAGTTATCATTAGCACGATCAAGCGATAAACGAGGGATGGTGTTGCTGGTACCCGCGCCTGTCCAACGGCCTAAACTTTCGGCATACAGGTTAAACGGATAGGTTGGATCAATCCCCTGCATCCTATCGGCATTGTAAAGGCTCACACCGAATACACCGGTAAAGTTTGCCGAGAAATCAAAGCCTTTGTATGATATGCTGCCTTGTAAACCCGCGGTAACATTAGGGTTAGGATTGCCCAGGTTTGCACGGTCGTTACCGTCAATCAGGCCATCGCCGTTAAGGTCAAGGAAACGGACGTCGCCAGGCCTGATATTAGCCTTGCGCGAATCATTTTTAAGTGCCGGATCGTTATCAATTTCGGCCTGTGTTTGGTACAAACCATTTGTTTTCCATCCGTAGAACGAAGCTATTGGTTGGCCTTGATATGTTCTGGAGATTTCCTGGCTTGAACGGCCATATACTGTTGAACTAATAAAGGTTCCTTCTCCATTAAGTTTGGTTACCTTGTTTTTGATAAACGAGGCGTTAGCACCAACCGAATATTTTACCTTATCGCCACCCTGGTAGTTAATCTCAACCTCAATACCTTTATTGTTCATGGTACCGATGTTTTGGTTAGGAATAGCCACCGAACCGGCCGAACCTACAACCGGTGGCGATATTAACATATCCTTAGTGTTTTTGTTAAAATATGTAACGGTTGTATTTAACCGGTTATTTAAAAAACCAGCATCCAAGCTAATATTGGTCATCGCTGTACGCTCCCAGGTAATATCCGGGTTAGCGAGGCTATAAACTGCCGCACCGGTGTATCCGACACCGCCAAAGGTGTAGCCATTATTTTCATAAGTAGTGCCAAGCCTGATCAAACTTGTATATTGAAAAGGATCAATGTTCTGGTTACCCAGTTCGCCATACCCTCCTGATAATTTCAAATTACTTATCCAGCTAATGTTTTTAATAAATTGTTCGTTAGATAATCTCCAGCCCAGAGAGAATGCCGGGAAGTAACCCCATCTTTTTGATGGTGCGAATTTGGATGATCCGTCTGCACGGAAAGTTAACGTAGCAAGAAAACGACCGTCATAGTCGTAAAATAACCTTCCAAAACCCGATTGAAGCGATGATGGTTCTACCCGTACGCTATTGTTGAACTGGCTGTTACCTGTTCCAAGTACACGCTGATCTTCTGATGTATCATCATATCCTACCCTCCACGCACTAAAGCCATATGCTTTAAAGTTTTGGTAAGAATAGCCACCTGTAAAAGTTACGTGACTTTTGCCAAACACTTTATCATAAGTCAGGAACGACTCTAACAACTGAGATGACAGTTCGCCTTCGGTTTGAGTTAGCTGAGAGGTAGTATTTTGCCTTGCCTGGTTAACATCTGCTATGCTGAAATTGTAAGCACGATTTAAGGTACCGTCATAAGCATAGTTTACGCGAAGCTTTAACTCTTTCAAGAAAGTTATCTCTGCGAAGGCATTGGCTAAAGCGCGGTATTTTTTATTAAACCTGTCCGCTTCTTGTATAGTGGCATAAGGGCTGTTGATATCACCTAACTGGTTGGCAAATGCTTTTGATGTACCATAAGTACCATCAGGATTAACCAAAGGAATAGCAGGGTTGAAACGTAGTGCAGAAAAGATCAAACCTGTTTGCGAGTTGTTATTATCAAACCCAACATTATTAGCGTAGTTTAACTGGATATTTTCGCCCAATTTTAACCAGCTGGATACCTTATGCTCCGAGTTGAAGCGGGTGCTAAAGCGTTTAAAATTGGTTTTATCAATTATACCATCCTCATTATAAACCGAGGTAGACCAATAATAGGTAGATACCTCATTGCCACCCTGCAGGCTAACATCGCCATTAATTACGTGACCTGTCTTCATGATAGCACGTTGCCAATCGGTTCTTTGAGTAGCATAATAATCATTATTCCACGGCGCATCAATAGCTACCCCATCATTAGTGTAACGCTCTCTTTTTAATTGGTAAAGCTGAGGAGCGGTTAACAGGTTAAGATATTTAGTGGTATTTGAGAAGCCATTATAAAAATTAAGATTGGTAGCCAGCTTTTGGTTGTATGTACCTTTTTTAGTAGTTACCAATACAACACCGTTGGCTGCACGCGTACCGTATATCGCAGCTGCAGACGCATCTTTCAATATGTCAACAGAAGCAATATCATTGGGGTTTATATCACTCAAAGCATCGGGATCACTGGTTGGCACACCATCAACAACAATAAGCGGATTGGCATTGTTAATCGTACCCGTACCACGGATACGAATACTTGAAGCCGCACCCGGCGAACCATCGTTACGCACAATATTAACACCGCTTGCACGGCCATCCAAAGCCTGGGTTGCTGATGCTACAGGAAGGTTTTGAATATCGCTTCCCTTTACGCTGGCTACAGCACCGGTAACATCTATCTTTTTAGTAGTACCATAACCTACCACCACAACTTCGGTTAAGGCCGATGGCAGGGCATCCATCGTAATGGTTAAGCTTTTATTGCCGGCAATAGGAACAACCTTTTTTGCATAGCCAATATAAGTTAACTCCAGCGTACCGTCATCAGGCGCATTAATACTGAAATTACCGTTGATATCAGACGTAACACCAATATTTGTTCCCTGTAGCTTAATACTAACCCCAATTAATGGCTCACCGGTTTTATCAACCACTTTACCTTTAATTATGGCCTGCCGACTGGCATCTTCCTGATTGGATATGATCACCACATGATCATCACCCATTTTGTAGGAAAGTTTATTATCAATAAGGCTGCTTAGTATCTGATCTATCGTAGCATCTTTTACATCCAAATCAACCTTACCTAATTTTTTGATGGAGGTGTAGTTGTAAAAGAAACGATAATCACTCTGTTTTTGAATTTTGGTTAATATGCTGCTTACTTCGGTTTGCTTAATGCTCAGTGTAAATTTCTGTTGAGAATACACTGTTGCCGAAACTTGCATGCATGTAACCAGAATTAGGAGGAAAACTGCTTTCATCAGCAAAATAACTTTTAGACATACGGGGGCACCCTGAAGCGGAAATACCCTTCTTGTTTTTTTCATTACATTTGTTTTGAAAATTAATGGATAGAGTAAGTACTGTATTACAACACCTTACTCTTGTTAATAAAAATCCGATTTGTTTTTACAGGGAGGAGTGCCAGCTCTTCCCTTGTTTATTTGGATGTCAGGAATCTGATAAGTAATGTTTCAATGTCATACGCGTTAGTTTTAGGGGTTAATTAAATTAGTTTTGTTTCTCTTTTTTCGACAAATAAACTGTCTTCCCATCCAGGTGGTAATTAAATGGGGTTGTTATTTCAATGATCCGAAGAGCATCTTGCAGTGATTCTTTATCTAACAGGCCACTTATTTGCTCGGTTTCAAGTGCACGGTTTTCAAACACAATCTGCACGTTATATTTTCGCTCTATTTGCTTAGCAACATCTTCAAATAGTTCATTAGTAAACAATATCCGGTTATCAAGCCAGGCGGTTTCTTTGATCTCACCGGCTTTAACAGCAGGCAGAGTAATTACCTGGTATTCTATTTTTGCTTCTTTAAGAACGCCTGCAACCTGCGAGTGGGTTTGAGGTTGATTGTTAGCCACTAATAGCTTTTCGTTAGGTAACAGCACAATGTTTTTCTCCGGATTGTTTTCCAATTCAACCTGTACTTTGCCCTTTAGTAATGTGGTCTCAGTGTTTTTGTCGTTATTATAAGCCTTAACATTAAATACGGTTCCGAGTACTTTTACAGTCAATTTGTTGGTGTGTACCAGAAAAGGTCTTTTGGTATTGTGGGTTACTTCAAAAAAGCCTTCACCATTAAGCGTAACGTCCCGGGTATTTTTTGCGAATGTTTCGGGATAAGTTAGCGTACTACCCGCATTCAGTATTACTTTAGTTCCATCAGCCATTACCAATTTTTGGGTTGTTCCATAAGGAACCCGAACTTCATGCATAACCAATCTTGCAGCCTGATCTGCCTGCCGAAGTTTCCAGGTATACAGTAAGCTACCTGCTATACCTAATACCAAAATAGCTGCGGCTGCCCACTGCCAATTAAATAAAGATTTCACCTTATTTGTATTGCCAAAAGTATTCTGATTTTCGTCCGAGCTTTTTATTTTATACCAAAGCTCTTCAAGTTTTGTACTGATATCTTTTTGTTTTACAGTATCAGGTTGTTTCGTGCTTCCTTTTAAGGCAGCCGTAACCTGGTGCATTTTTTTTGATTCCGGAAATTGTTCAAGAAACGTGTTAAGTTCGGCTAATTCTTCTGCAGTGGCGGTTTTGCCCATACTTTTAGCCATTAACTCTATAAACCTGGATTTGCCCATAATAATTTGTATACCCTATAAGGACACACAACTATTTGTTTTTTCCTAAAAGAAATAAAACTTTTTTTTTAGGTGGGTTAATCGAATGCCAGCATTCTACTTGCCGCCAAGCGCATCATCTAATTTTTTAATAGCGATGGCTAACTGAGCAAAAACGGTTTTATTGGAAAGGCCGAGAATGGCAGCCACTTCATTAACGGAAAGATCATCTTCCTTAACCATTTTAAATATGAGTTTGCAACGTGGGGGTAATTGATTAACTGCACTCAAAACCCTTGTCTCCAACTCCTTGCTGATGAGTAAGTGAGACGGATCAACAGATAACCGGAAATAATAGGTTTCGGTAAGCTGAAGTTCCTTAATTTTTTTGGTAGATGTGTTTCGTAAATGGTTCAGGCAGGCGTTTTTTATTAATACATATAAATAAACCTGTAAATTCTTTATAGTATCCAGATTCCCGCGTCCGGTCCATATTTTCAAAAAAGCATCATTTACAATTTCCTGCGCCACTTCCCGATCACCTAAAAACGAATTGGCAAATTTGTTAAGTCTGGGCTCATGCAATCCATAAAGCTCATTAAATGCCGCTTCATCACCATTAACCTGAATACGACGAATATGTTCCTGTGTACTCACAACGGACGACATTTAGTGACAGCCTAAATTAATTAAGAAATGTTTTTGATAGGCAAATGTGTAAATTTATTACAACATAACAGGATATTATATTGGCATATTTATACATTAAACAACATTTCCGCTAAAAAAGTGGTTGCCTAATCATCGTTATCGGTGTCCTTTCCGGCCAGTTTAGCCGGGTATGCTTTTTTTCCTTTAGCCGCAAACCACAAAATACGGTTCATCACATCATCATTTCCTCCATCAATATGATCATACTCTGGTCTTGATGATTGTTGCGCATAATGTAATGCCGCTCCCTTAAGGGAGGATAGTTTAGGGCTAAGTTTATTTAATGGAATTTTATTTTTTAAGGCCTGATAGGTATAGTCTGATGGTTTATTGGTAAAACAATCAAACATCGGTAAAGCGGTTGCATCAATGATGTTCATTGGCGGCAAACCAAGTATTTGCTCAATGGAACGTACTATACAGGTTTGATTGTAGTTTTTACTCACTTTACTTTGCAAGCGGCTATAAGGACTTATCACAAAACCGGTAGTACGATATGCCGAAACATGATCCCAGCCAGCCTGTGAATCATCTTCGGTAACAAAAATCACCGTATTTTTCCAAAAACGGCTTTTTGATACTGCTTCAACAATACGCCCAAGAGCCAGGTCATTGTCAGCTACCATGGCATCTGGTGTAGGAAAGCCGGGGCGTGTACCTACCGTATGATCGGCTGAAAGTGCCATGATCATCAGCTGAGGCAGCTGATCGCCGGGCTTTTGCTCATACTCATTTAGTTCTTTAATAAAAGCAGTTGCTCGTAATTGTTCGTTGATCTTGTGTTCATCAGAACCAGGATAGTTTTGCGACAACATGGGCCGTACCCTGGATATGGTACTGGTGTTTTTGAACGCAAAAGGTTTACCCGCATTGTAATTGTTATAAATATCGCTCCAGCTTAGTTTTTCATCAAAATGTACAGCACAGGCTTCACCGTATATCCTTACTGTTTTGCCATGATCGGCCGCATTGTTCCATATAAAACCGTTACCATCATACACCAGAGCATCTTCCTGCACATGCGGATAACTGCGGAACCATGACCGTACACTTTTTTCAACATAATCGGTCACCATAGCTGCATCTGTCCATTGATGACCTTCGGCGGAACATTTTCCGGATGCATAATAATTATCGAGTAATAAAAAATTACGGGCCAGGTTATGTTGATTAGGTGTAACGCTATCTCCATAGATACATAATGATTTTGCTCCATTTCCTTCAGGCATATCGCCTAAAACCTGGTCATAGGTACGATTTTCTTTGATTATGTAAAGCACATGATTAAACACGGATGGTTCACCTATACGTTCAGGTACTGGCCGTGCAGGGATATTTTTCCGGGGTAATAGCTGGGCAATTTGTTGCCTGAAGCTCAGGTTAAGGTTTTTTACCTTTTGAGTATATTGCTTTAACTGTGTCTCACCGGGAATTGGGATAATAGATACCGTTGCTTTTTGATGATGCGAATTGTATGCCTCCGGGCTACTTTCACTTATCTCACCATCCGCCCCACCCTTACCCATTTCTTTGCTACTTATACGCGATCCTTCCCCTTCCAGATTGGTTACAAATAGCGTATTATTATCAACTGCAAGTCCACCGGGATAGGCTTCTGTAGGTATAAAACCCTTTACAGTACTATTCCCCATGCCCTTTGTTGCCGCTTTTGATCCTAATTTTACTATAGCAACCGCGTTGTCAAGCCCATTGGCTACATATAAGGTTGTACCTTCTTCATTAATAGCCAATGCGTTCGGTGTATCACCTATATAACTTTTTTTACCCGGATTTAACTTTACATCAATCGCATCAACATTTTGCAGAACGTTTGTTGAGATAACCGATACCATGTCGCTATTACCATTGGCTACATAAACAAATGCCTCATCTGTACTGCTAATTATTGCATTGGGGTGTAAACCAACTGGTATCTCTTTAATTACATCCCCTTTTTCTAAATTCATTACCATAACGGTACCCTGCGCGGTAGCTCCGGTTTTGGGATCAATATAGGTTTTGCCATATGGTACACCAGCAGTTTCCCTATTCACTGTATCAATGGCGTTAGGTCCTGCCCAGTTTGTTACAAAAATTTTGCTTTTAGCTATCACAATGCCATAAGGAGCAACACCGGTAGGCTTTGTCCAAACCGTTTTATTAGTCGATAGATCAATTTTAACCAGCTGATTATTGCCGTTTAAAACGACATATAGAAAATCTACACCATTTTCGTTGTTTATAGCCAGATCATTTGGTAAAGCCAAGGGCGATTCTCCTTCGGCTTTAAAAGTAAAGGTGTTTTTTATGCTGATGCTTTCGCCATTCCAAATTGCCTGAAAAACATACGATTTAGAATCTTTCCCTTTGCCGGCGGCCGCGCTCCAGAATATTTGTGTTTGCTTACCTATTTTTAAAACCTTTAACCCTGAATAAGTACTGGAAAGCCCACGGTACCGGGTATCCTGTTTATACGTCCAGCGGGTAACCACCTTACTTAATACGGTATCAATTAAAGTGATTCCATACCTATCCTCAACAGCTATAAGTTTACTGTTTGGTATAAGTCTTACATCCATGCTGTGGTTTTCGTCACCAGGATCACCAAATGAAACAACTTTGCCCGCTGGATCAATAATCCGGTTATAAGGCATTAAAACAGGCAATATGTTCCGATTTAACGTACTGTCATCATAGGCGCTATGCATGTTGGCCTGCTCATTATCGGCGGGTTTCCTATTATTGTTTATATTATGGCAAGCCATAACCGATATAGATAACCCTGAAATGAGGGTAAATATTTTGCGACTCTTGTTATTCATTTTTTGTTCCTGACCGGTAAAATTACACTAACACTTTATACTAAAAGTTAAGCGATACTAAATTATCATAATTGTTACTAATATTGTTTTTAAATAGCAACCATAACTTGATATGAACCTCAGTAATTCTATAACAAGCAGACTAAAATTTCAGCATGAAACAATTGGCGAACTCATTTTAAATCTTGATGAGCAGCAATTGTTTAAAAGACCTCAGCCTGATAAATGGAATATCCATGATAACATTGCACATTTAGCAAGATATCAACATATATTTATTGAACGAATCAATCAAATTTTAAATACTGAAAACCCCTCATTGGGCAGCTATAAAGCTGATAATGACCCGGAGTTTATAAGCTGGCAAAATAAATCTACAGAAGAGCTAATACAACAAATTAGTGCAGACAGACGGGATATCATACAATTGATTAATACTATCCCTGAAAATCAATCGGATAAAAAAGGATCGCACCCTTTTTTTGGAAATTTAAATATCGTAAAATGGACAGAGCGATTCCTGCTACATGAAGCTCATCATCTTTTCACTATCATTAACTTGGTTAATCTATAAGGAAGTAACAGGCACGCGGAGGTCCTATAAATAATTGACAACCATTTGCCGCCATGAACGGGCCTGATGAGCTTCGTTATCCCAGACATACAACGAATTATTAATGCCTTTCTCTGTTAACAGGTTACTTAACGTATAATTGTTTTCCAGTAAAATATCCTCCTTCCCTACTGTCAAAACTATATACAGTTGTCTAAGTACTTCCAGTTTATGCTCATCTGTTAAATTGGGTATATATTGCAATGGCATGTTAAAATATACATTCTCATCCCAATAACCTTCTAACAGATCTTCATAATGCCCTATTTTGGTTGCCAGATCGTACCTGCCACTCATGCCAACCACTTTATTGAATATACCCGGATGCCTTAATGATATGTTCACCGCATGATAAGCTCCCAGGCTACAACCCGCGGCAATTTTAAATGAATCGGGGTTTTTAACATCTATATATGGCATAACCTCCTCAAGGATATACTGCTGGTATTGAATATGCCTTAATATTTTTACCGATGGATGAAATCCTGAGCTATAAAAACTTTCAGTATCACAACTGTCCACGCAATAAACCTGGATATGCCCATTTTCAATTTTATGACGCAGTGATTCAATCACACGCCAGTTCTCGTAATCATAAAATCGCCCCATTCTTGCCGGGAAAAACAGAACAGAGGCTCCGCTATGGCCAAATACCAGCATCTCCATATTTTTCTGAAGAACCGGGCTATACCATCGCGTGTATTCTCTGTTCATACTATATGCAAGATGCCTCTATGATGTGATATTTATATTAATTCTGCATGAAAATTCTCTGAAAGCCGGGCATAAATAGTTTGTTTCCACAAAGCATACCCCTTTTTACTTAAATGGAGACCATCTGGTTGAAAATATTCTTTATCGGGATATCCTTCTTTATTCAGCATCTTGTTATATATATTGATGAATCTCCAATTATCATCCCGCTTAATGATCTCATTTTCAATAATATTATTGGTATACCGGAGTGAGTTTATGAGATCCCAGCGCGCTATGCTGGGTTTAATGGAAACATAGTAACAAGGAATAGAGCCAAACCTTTGCGATATTTGATTGGCAAGCTGTTCAAAAAATATAAAGATTTCCTCAGGATGCCTTCCATCACCCAGATCATTATCACCTGCGTATACAACGATGGATTTAGCATCATAAGGAGCAACAACACGATCAAAAAACCAGGAGCAGGCCGCAAGTGTTGAACCACCAAAACCCAAATTAATTGGCTTAAAGGGTTTAAAGTCGTCAAATAGCGCATCCCACAGCCTTATCGATGAACTTCCGTAGAACAGCGTTGACGGTTCATATGTTAGTTTTAATCTTTCTTTCTCAAGTCCTTTAACTTCTTCTTCGTACCAATACATACACTTAGCTATAATAGGGATAAAAGTATAAAATTACAGCTAAATGCCAATATATACCGAAGTATTGCAGCCCAATTATTATTTAACTCCTGGTAAAACGACTATTGTAAGCCCGTTTTATTTGCCTGTACCATTATTTTGCCGGGTATTATTAAACGAAGGATTTAACCTAAAATATTTGTTTCCTTCTTCAAAGTTTACCACATAATCCGATTTAAAATGAGTGCTCTTCAAATAATAATCAGTAGTTATAATTTGTGCTCCTGAATTGCATGCCGCAACAAAATCACTTTTATCATTTGCGCGGGCCTGTTCGGTATCTGAATCGGCACGGGTGCGGATGATATAGCCTTTTTTAACTAATTCCTTTATTTCTGGATCCTTTGGATTATTTCTGATCATCATAGCAGCCTCTGGATTGCCCGGATCTGTATTGGTAAACAAAACCCTCCCTTTCAAGGATGGATGATCTTTAATGTACAGATCCCGGCAATCCTTAGTATTATCCATTATAAATATAAACTTGCCACGGGCTGCTTTTAATGTTGGCCAATTGCCATGTAATACAGCGCTTTCCAATGTCGCGTATTTACCCCTGATCATGTCGGGAGTTATCAGGCTATTGCCTAAACCATCTCTGATATCCTTGTCCAGCTCGTCAAGTGTTTGTTCAGTGAACTTTTCTGGAGCAGTACGGTTTGGATCTTTTGGTTTCTCATCCTTAGGCTCCAGGGTAATAAAAATGGGATTATGATCCGGATGCGCATCAGACCATGTTTTTAACTGTTTTAAACCATCTTTAAAAGTTAAACAATGACTGCGAAAATCAAGATCGATGATATGAAATACCTTAAAGCCCGGTTGCTTCATTTCACCTTCGGGATCAAACGGGGGTTGATCTTTCACCCAATCCAAGCCCTTCGGATGCGCATACTTCCCGCCTTTCGAATCGGCATAAACATCAATCTCTAAATTTAACAATCCCATATTCAATTGATCTGATAAACCAATATGCTCGTAATCGATCTTTTCTGCAGCTTCGGGGTTTTGTTGCTGAAAAGCCTTAAATAAAGTGGGATATATAGCTTCTTTATAGCTATTGTGTGATCCTATCACCTGTATTTTATTCATAGGTATATTGTCATCACCATCACTCCACTGGCGCAGAGGTAAAATCAGTATCAAAAGTACACTTAAAAGGGTTTTCATATTTTTATTATGGAGTTGTTATTTTGTTTAGCAATTTACGTTGATATACTTTTTATTAAGGTGTTACAACCAAAGTTAAAAATTGTGTCAAAATTGCTTCTCAGATATTTCATTTAGATTAACTGTTCGTTAACAATGATAATAGCTAAAGGTTACGGAATAAAAATCAAACAATAATGATGATCTCAGTCAATACCACAAAAACCCCTATTAGTTTTATTTGTTTAATTTTATATCAACCCAATAACAAACCACTTGGAAAGAATTTCAGCAACCGATCTTATTTTAAATGACGATGGGAGTATTTACCATTTAAACCTGCTCCCCGAAGATATAAGCGACACCATTATTTTAGTTGGCGATCCCGACAGGGTTCCCATGGTTAGTCGTTTTTTTGACCATATAGAATTAAAAAAAGGTAAACGTGAATTTATTACTCACACCGGTAATCTTGGTACAAAACGGCTTTCAGTTATATCAACAGGTATAGGCACCGATAATATAGACATTGTGCTAAATGAACTGGATGCCCTTGTAAATATAGATTTTAATGAGCGTTTACTCCATCCACAGCTTCGCAGTATAGATATTATTCGCATTGGTACTTCCGGCGCAGTACAACCTGATATCCCCATTGATAGCCTGCTGATATCGTCAGGTGCTTTTGGCTTAGACGCACTTATGCATTTTTATGAACACCAGCTAAGTGATAACGACAGGCAACTTTTACAGGAATTTCATGGAGCCATTAACGCCCACTTCGATCTTAAACCCTATTATGCCCCCGCAGGAGAAAAACTGCTCAAACAATTAGGAAACATAGCTCCGCACGGTATAACACTTACTGCTCCGGGGTTTTATTCGCCCCAGGGTCGGCAGGTACGCGCAAAATCATCTACACCTAACCTTCTATCTATACTTTCATCCTTTAAAAGCTCTAATGGCTTGTCAATTACTAACCTGGAAATGGAAACCGCAGGAATATATGGTCTTGCCGCTTGTTTGGGGCATCAAGCGCTTTCATTTAACGTAATCCTTGCTAACCGTTCAACAAATAAATTCAGTAAGGATCCGCTTAACGTAATGGATCATTTTATAGAGTTGATACTAAATACGATTAGCATGTAAAACTAAATTGCTGATTATGGGACTGTTTAAAAACAATTTGAAAGAAGTAACAGCGACCCCAAATATGGGGGCATTAATTACATTCGTTTTTCTGGATAAGTAACTGAAGATTTAATAATTAATTACATTGTTTATTATTAGTTAAAAAAACAAGAAAACTGGGTTTACATGTAAACCCAG
>CEMM01316827.1:0-20839 GCA_900068975.1 Hygrocybe conica | reverse complement strand
TGGGGAGCTGGCAGAAGCTGGCGGAGTTTCAGAGTCGGAGTCGCTGTTACACTTCCACCCACTTTGTTGGTCTGTTCATGGTCTGTTCAGGGTGACATTAAAAATGATGCATGCCAATTGACTCCAGGGTATATGCCATGGAAATAGCATCACATTCCAGCTGCAAGGTTGATGTCATCCATGACTTCGCCCATGATCATGACACTTCAACTCAAGTGGGAGTGTTGGTGAGACCATGGTTATTACAATGGTGTCACAGTTCAAGTTAGAACCATGATATGGGTATAAGTTTGAAGAGTCAAGTAAGGTGTAGAAGAGGATGACAAGAGTGAAAGCAAGAGTGAGGGTGATGATAAACCAGGCCCAGACAGGTATTGAGGATATGGTGAGTGAAGTAGGAAAGAAATGAAGAGCTGCTGATAAACCAAAGGTCACATGAAAGGGGGAGAAGTTGTAATTGGTGCTGGCACAGGTGGGGCCCAAACCACCTTAAATTGTGTCTTAGTTGGGGAGAAGGTAGGCAAGACAAAATATTTTAAAGTCCAAGGTCCAACACTAGAGAAGGGCCGCACTTCGTCGGCAGTGACCTTGTTTCCATTTGGAACGTTGGGATTTAGTCAATAGCATATGATTTCGTTGTGGTGTACATGATAACAATAAAACAATACAACAGACGATTCGATTAAGTTACATTGGATATATCCTGCACCCTTCGTTTTTTTCTCGATCTGGATTTATCATCGTCATTTTGCAGGTAGTCCAAAGCGTCGGTCGAATCTGTGTTATTGTAGGAGTAGATGTCGTTGAGTGGCAAGGGATCATCCAGCATTTGTATGCCACATATGTCGGCGACATACATATCAATCGCTCTTGAACGATGTGTAGAGGGGATGACCCAATTTTTCATCGAGAAAACGATTTGCACGAGGGTGCCCTGAAGGCGAGAGCGGTATTGGGTGGGACGTATGAGATTGCCGTCAGTATCAAAAGCTTTCAGAGGTTTGACGGCATGCGAGTACCGTAACGTGTGTAATGCGGTCATGGATGCTAGATTGTTGGAGGGCCAAGTATCTATCAAGATCTCTTCCGCTATGAAGATGATATGAAATTAGATGTTCGACTCGTGAATAAGATCATAGGGGACGATACGTACTCCACTTGGCTGATTTGTCCAAATCGTCATTGAGTATTCGAAGATTGATAGGCGTTTTAGAAGGTTGGCGAGGCTATTGACAGATGAACAATGTAATCGTAATGTAATCGTATATTGCTTACCTCGAACAATCCGTGTTGGAAACGTAATTTGTCGGAAAGATCAATAGTGGAAGTGCAACGAAACGTATCCAACAAGTGGCGCGTCTTATGCTGTATCGATAAGAGTGCATCCACGTTCTGCAATACATTACGGAAGTGTATCTTCAGTGTCTTGTAATCGTAAGGTGGCATAGCGCCAGTGCAAGTCAAAACGACGTCAGCTAGCGTGGGATACATGGGTGTCGGTCCATCCCAATTACCATCGGATGAGAGGTGGAAGTCGTCAGGCGTTAATAATACAATGGCAGATAGTTTCGCAGGGACGATGTTGGTTATGGAAGGAGGATGAGAAGTCGGATTCTCCGGGTCGTAAAGCAAGTCGATGACGACACGTCCTTGCGGAGTTTCACACCACATAAGCTTTTTGTAATTGTCGGCGTCTCCGAGATAGACCGTTTTTTCGCGTAGGTTTTTGATGGTGTCATCGATACGCGTGTTCGTGTCGAAAATCGACGGAGAGCCTGCACGGTTGGGAGAGGAAGACATAAGCGATGATAGAATGATAGCTTTTTGCAGATGGATGTATGGCGTAGGGCGTGTACTGCTGAACTGGATGGTCAATTATATACAGGACGTCATAGACGAGACTTATCCTAATTAAATGATATCCAAAGAGGATAAGCAGCGGAGAATAGCAGGCATGGATCATTCGTTGACTCGGAGTGCATTGATGCGAAACGAACGGAAAATCGTCGATCGTATTGTAAATAGATCTGAAAGACAGGTTGGGATTTGTGGGATCGAATGCTGTCCATGTCAAAGTGAGTCAGCGCGGTAGTGGATCCATAAATCATGTGAGGTACTATACCATGTACGGAGGAATCAAGAATGGTAGAGCGCTAGTATTGCACGTTAAATGTCCTGTGTGAGATGCGGCGATCGGAGATGCGTGTGAAAATTTCAAGGATCATACGAATGTGGCGGTGCTCAGAGCGCGAGTCAACCATACCACCCATGCCACGCTCTTATGACTCACAAACATTGAAGATCCGATCCGAATATTAAAATTTCGTTACTGTTACTGTCGTTTCAAAGGTATTTTACCCTGTCCAGCAACCGAAAGTTCAGTGAATTGGGCTGTCTATGCAGTTAGAAAACGCCGCACCATCGCAATTCCCTGTTATTCTGATCAAGGGGAGTTCCTATGCTGATTACGTCGCGCAAGGAGTAACATTGGAGGTGAGAACGTTTAAATCTCGCGAGTTGTTTTTGACATGTCTCTAGCCTGTTGTCGTCGATGTTGCGGAGTGCCATTGTGGCGATGAAGAGAAGGTAAGTTATGTTATTGTCAAATGTAAGTATCGGTCAATTGACGTAGCATGACAGGTTGTTGTGCATCGATGCGTGTCGACGGTAAAACCTCAAGCGAAAAGTTTGCACTGGTTCAAGTCAGACGACCATGAATTGCAAACGCCCTTCCTGTTTACAACGCAGTATATGAGAGGGATGTGGTATGGTCGTCATTATCTCTCCGGATATGATCTTAAAATGTTTGAAACATCGGATGACAATGCGGATACTATGAGTGACGAAGATTTGGATGATGTAGACATGCCCTCATTGGAACCTGTTGCGTAAACATTTCACAGGATCTATGTCATGACGATGATTAACTTGTGAAACAGGATATAGATCGTATCGATGAGCGATATCATCCAAAAATTATTTATGAATAGAGAGAGAGCGGGAATTATTGTCGGAGGTTGACAATCTATTGGGTGTGTACAGTATTTGTGCCTACGCACTGACAGGCTGTACGAATAGCATCGATTTAGCGAATCTCCGATTATGACATACAATACACAGATCGACCTCGACATGATCGTATAAAAAGAGAAAAGGTAAACATGAGATTTAGATCGACACGAGTCTCACGTGAGTTGTATCACAACAGAATATTGTCGGATTCACGAATCTGTAAGTCGACGTTGTTAGCCTATGTAATGTGAGAGACGAAGAACGGATTGATACTCGTACCATTTACGGGATTTCTTTGACTTTGTCGTCAAGGAGGTTGTTGGCGGATCAGGTCGTTTGAGATTTTTCGGCGGGGTCTGTACAGCTCGTAAGGGTCCTCTGAGAACGATCATATCACGCACGACCGCCACGAAAATAGATTTGTTTTTACTTTTGAGGAAGTAGTGCTTGAGGGCGAAGTGAACCTCGACAATTGCACCGGCCAATTTAGTCTGGTAATCGGACGGGTTGATGAGTATGCGGTCCGAAGTGTAGACAGGAATCGGGACGACCCGATGGGTGTCCGCAATCTCCTGCAGAGAAATCCTATTACGATCTTGAACAGGCCACTGATTGATATCGTACTCCGCTAATACAATAATCAGCGATGAATCGTAGAAAAGCAGATATGTCTTACGTGTACATGATGTTATATCCTGATTATGTTCGCGATCGGTGTCCTTCACTTGATCAGAGCTAGGTTTGCTTGTCTCTTCGGTATCGTTGTCTGATCGTCTTTATGTGAGATATATTTTAGGTAAAGGATGTGAAGTTACGCACTGTTATCGGTAGGGGGATCTTGAGCAGGATCGGTAGGAGAATTGATCGGCTAATATCAATGTTCAATCAGAAGAGGCCCAAAGGTTACGAAAAAGCAAACCTTGAATAAAGAATGAGTCATTTTGATCGCCTGAGAACCTTCTTCGGTACGGACAACGATACTTTGAGTGATAGCAGTTTGGGGTGCTGGAGCTTTCTTTTCCAGAGCCGCGATATTCGAAATGTATGTCGGGAAATGTTTTTTAGCGAAATCATATATCGGGTGTCGTTTTACAGGTAAAAGTCGACACGTAGCTTTCAATTTGCTAAATTTGCCATTGAAGTTGTTGGCGGGATCAAAGTTTGCGTCGGCTGTGAAGAAGAAATCACGACGATCAATTTCGAAGATACCAGACAACAGGAATTCAATTGGGTTATCGTCGTCTTTGAGGACTACCAACTGATTTCCGGTGATGCCGCCCACGAAGTATTCTGACTTTTTCTCAATGTCTTGATCGCCAAGGTAAAATGAGTCGGTACGAGAACGGAGAAGTTGTAAGATATCTCCCGTCAGTCGTTGACCCGAGGACGATGTGGTGGTTGAGGAAGGATCTGATGACATGTTCTGGGACAACACGAAATTTAGGCCGCGTTTTATCAATGTAGGGGAAATTATCGGATAAAACGTCACGGGTTCATCTCCGTACCATCATGGAGAGGTGGGAGTCATAAGAAAAAATGCGGACGAGTCATTTTCGACAGAGTACGATATAGGTGATTAGATCCGATGGTATTGTCAAGGATGGATCATATCTTACATTATAGATCTCCAAGCTCCGAGCGTCTAGCATACGAATCATAATGACGTCGATCAACTTGACTAGAGTCTTGGAGTCCAAAAATGCCAGGAGTCATAGTCGTTAAGGGGCCACGTGACTGTCTCCGTCAGCAATAAATCAACGGTCCACATCGGAATACCTCGTAATATATCCTCGAAAACCTCACAATCTCGGTCGACATGAATCAAGGTCAATCGACCACTTTACAGCCTGACGTATCTCAAATGACCGCACAGGATATTCTTGGCTCGTTAAAAATACCCGACGTCATACGCCATATTCCACCAGGTAGTTATGACGCAAAAGATATCCGTGATCGAGAGTCATTGATGTTGTGGATTGGTCGACAGCCTGTTACGACAAAAATGGCGTTAAATAAAGCGCGAATTCAAAAAGAAATGCACCGGAAAAAAAGAAAAAAGACTGATGAATCTGAATTGATATCAAAGGTGAAGAAATTGAAGAATGGTACGTCGCGAACATCCAAAGTATTTGGATATTAGTTTGACGATATGATCAGATGCTAGTAACTCGGTGAATGATAATTGTTTCATGGAGTTGCCGAACGATTCGGAGAAGAAGTTTTGTTACGATCGTTTCTTGAAAGCTACATCAAACTCGTCGCTTGCGTTATCTATATGTGTGGTGTGTGGTCGAGAACTTTTTTCGACAGAAGGGACTGTTCAATCGCTATTGGACATTCCAGAAATTCAATCGATACTCTCGCCCACTAAACCCAATCCCAATCATAATCTTTGGGACGGTATGCTCGTCATCAAATCTGAAATCAATGAGAATGGACAGGGCTGGGTATGTCATGGATGTTTCAACAAGCTAATTGATCGAACGAAACCCAAGCTATCGCTCGCGAATAATATGTGGGTCGGGGATATACCGCATATTTTACGAGTATTGACATTCGGCGAGCAGATCTTCATTGGTCGTCATCACCCGCGATGTTATATTCACAAGCTTTATCCTCGTAGCCGAACAAACGCGTTTGGACCCGAACAAGTTCAAAGGGGACTTCGTGGAAACGTCACGCTTTACGAGCTCAATAGCCAATCCGTAGTGGAAATGTTGGAAGGTCAACTGATGCCGCACACGAGACAGGTATTGGTGTCTGTCATCGGTATAACATTAATTGGTACAAAAAACTTGCCAAAGGATTGGCTAAAGTCAACATTCCGAATACGAAGACGGCTCGTCTACGAATGCTTAATGTTTCTTGTAGAAAAAAATCCGCTTTACGCCGATATCAAAATCTGCCACGATAGGTTAATGGCGTTACCTGAAGATGGCGTTCCAGAGGAAGTATTGACAATAGTGAGGTACGAAAATAATGAGAATGTGGCATTTAAGGAGAGATCGGGTTATGTACCTGATTTGGAAGAATATCCGATGGATGTCGATGTTGAGGCAGCGGGTGAGTAATTTCCTTTCATCGGATGTGGATGATGGCTTACAGGTGTCATTCTTCGTTTATCAAGATATCGATCATGGACAAGAAGATCTGAATACAGGTCTAAATCAAAAAGACGGTCAGTAATGTGCAGTCAAAATAGTATGCGTGTGAAGTTATTGATGTCAATATCTCGTTACAGTCGATATACTCCCTCTGGAGTATTCAGGAGTCTCCGATGCTGACTTGTCACGTGTATCGACAAACGAACTGATGAAATATGCTCTTGCAAATCTGAACAATAACAAGGAGGAGGGTGGATACGTTGTCAGATACCGTAAATTTGCATCTGATTTCGGGAGACCCAGGAAATTACATCCATCTGACAGATTGCGAAAAAATCCTTTGATGGCGGCGTATCCTTGTCTATGGCCTTATGGTGTTGGTGGAATTGAGGAGGATAAAGAACAATACGTATCTTTCGATGAACACGTCAAGTGGGCTCTTCAATATTACGATCGTCGATTCCGTTTGCACCATTCATTCCTGTTTGTGGCGTTTGGAATCAAGCAGAAAAGGCAAGCACTACGATCATCTCACTGTCAAATACGTCGGAGAGATTTCGAGCGAGATGAACAAATATTAGCGTCGGTGACGATACGAGATCTTGACGTAGCAAGTCAGGAGGAAGAATCAGGAAAATCTATCAGTAATCCGAAAGTACGCACGCTGTGGAAACATATTTATGCCACTAGTGGACGAGTCATTGGGTCAAACAACTCACGTGCACTGTATCGAAGTCAAATATGGGGGACATCGTTGTATCTTAACCCACCGTCTATTTGGTTAACGGTGAATCCTGTTGATATTCATGATCCAATCACACAAATATTCGCAGGTGAAGATATCGACATGGATCGTTTTGTTAAAACTGCGGGACCAAGTGCCGCTCGACGTGCAACGAATGTTGCAAAAGATCCGTACGCGGCGACGAAGTTCTTTCATTACGTTTTCAAGACGATGATGGAGACTCTGTTTGGTATCCAAGTTACCCGCGACCGCGTATATAGTCATATGGGCATTTTAGGAAAGCTTGCCGCTTATTTTGCAATCCTTGAAGCGCAAGGTAGAGGGTCAATACATGGACATGTGATATTGTGGATGAAAGACGCGCCAAATGCAGATGAGATGAAGATCTTGCTAAAATCTGATGAATTTCGAGAGAAAATCGTTCGGTACATCAAGGAGAACATTCGTGCTCATATAGACATGTTCGGAGAATCAGAGATCAAGAAAATGGTTGCAGAAAAAAATTTGGCATACTCAAGGCCGCCCGATCCATGTTCACCTACATGGGAGGAGGAATTTCGCGACGTCGAACGTCGCATGGTCCGATCCCAGCAAGTACATACATGTTCGAAGAATACGTGCCTTGTTCTTGATAAATTTGGAAAGCTAGTTTGCAAACGTCGAGCGCCTTGGCCGTTAAGCGATGAAGACTACATTGATGAAGATGGCCGTTGGTCGATGAAGCGATCATATGCGTTTATCAATGGTTATAATCCATCGATATTGGTGTATATGCGCTGCAACAACGATATCAAATTGTTAACGAATGGCAGAGAAACCAAAGACACGACGTGGTACGTCACGCAATATAGTACCAAAAAGCAAGGCAACAATTTCAACCGATCGGCCCTGTTGGCGAAAGGTTTTCTTCAAAATGAAGCAAGGAACCAGGACATCAAGGACATACAGAAAAAGAATCAACTTTTACTTTTTCGATGTTTTCAGATTCTGAATCGCCAAATGGAGTATTCATCTCAACAGGTCATATCGTATTTGATGGATCAAGGTGATGCACTCCGATCACATCAATACGTTAATTTCTATTGGTCAAACCTAGCGGGCTATTTATCAAAAACATATCCGAATGAATTTTTTAGGAAGAAACCGTACGTGCGTGCGTCACGGGATGTTTACTGTTGCTGATTCAGTATACAGATATGACGGTGCCCTGCCAGAATCGTATACAAGATTATCTAAAGAATGCGAAGAGGTGAGTGATTAACGAGGAATTATGAGCAGTCGTTGAAGTTAACCACAGCAGGGTGACGACATAGTTGTTATTGATGTTGACAAGACAGGGTACCTTGTACCGAGATCAAATATCGAAGACTACAGATATCGAGGTCCATCATTAGAAACAATGTCCTATTTGCAATTTGTGGTGGAAACTCACGAAGAAGCGATACCGAAGACGATGAAAAGACATATTTCCGAAGAATATGAAGAAGAGAGGCAGATTGGATGCTATCTTGAGAAACAAGACAAGGAGTCTCGTCGTCGTGGTCGACCATCAAATACGAGATCATATTACCATCCGGATCATCCAAAATCCAGCAGCATGCGTCGGGTTGTCAGATCACTGGGACACAATATGTTGCCGGCGATTGTTGGGTCTTTCTTTCCTCGATATGATGATCCTAAAAGACGGGATATGTATTGCATCAGTATCCTTGCGACTGTCAAGCCATGGCGAGATATCAGAACACTGAAAGATGAAAATGAAACATGGGAAGATGCTTATCGCAATTTCCTGAACGGTTGTTCGAAATGGGCCCGAAACGTCGTATCTGCCATTCATTACTATCATGACAGTCAAAAATTAGTGGACGTCAGGCGAGATATCGATCAATCACGAAAAGTCATCAATCAGGATGACATGGAGTTATATCAAGATTCCAATTTCGATAATGAGTCGGTGCCGTCAATGGTAAGATATGTCGTTATGAAAACTTCCAATTTGTTTGATGTATGCATGGCATAGGTGAATGTCAGTGAGGAAATAACAGAATTAGACATAGAAGACGCACTTATGTCAAGACAATGCACGGAAGAATCCATTCACGGTGATATCGCTGTACAAATAGCACGTGTGGAAGATATATTTGACAAAGATCAGGATTGGATAGTGGACGAAGCATCTGCGGAGATTGCCACCGGAGACGATAACAGCAAGCTTGATCAATGGTTGACGTGCATGCAAAATGCTATGATGCCTATCGAAAACGACCCTATGGTAATATCTGAATTGGCGGATGTCGAAGCACAAGACTACGTGGGAAATGACGTACAACATGTCGACAGTGTATGGAGTCAACCTCGGATGGACGTCACCATGCCAGGTTTAGATCCTAATCTATTATTTCCTGATCAAAGACGAGCGTATGACATTATCGAATGGCACCTACAAGAAACATTGGCGAATCGTAGTCCCCCACAATTGTTGATGGTCATGATGGGAGAAGGGGGGGCGGGGAAATCAAGAGTGATACAAACAACAACCGATCTATTCCAACGTTTGCAAGTTTTGAATATTCTTTCAAAAGGGGCTTACACGGGAATAGCAGCATCTGTGATTGGTGGAAGTACCATCCATTCACTTGGAATGATCCCTTTGAATGGGAGAACTCCGTCGATGAAAACGTTGAAAAAACTTGCCGCATTTTGGTCGGAGAAGCAGTATCTCATCATCGATGAAATGTCGATGTTGTCCAAGAAGATGTTCGCGAAACTATCAGATATTATAGCTCGCGCAAGGTCATCGGATTCTGTGAAAAACGACCTACCTTTCGGAGGTCTCAACATTATTCTCGCCGGGGATTTCCACCAATTTCCGCCCGTCATATCCAAGCACAATGCGCCGCTTTATTATCCTCTGACCTTGGACGAGGATACACCGGAAGAGATGCATGGTAGAGAAATATATGAAAAATTCGAGACTGTGGTTTGTCTCAGACGGCAAATTCGATCTGATGATGAAGAATGGACAGACCTTTTACGCCATGTACGATATGGCAACTGTGGTGAAGAACATTTGGAAATGTTGCGAAAACTCATTGTAACGAATCCAGATTGCCCAAGAACAGATTATCAGTCGGAGCTATGGAAAGATGCTGTTTTGATCACACCTCGACACGGAGTACGTTTAAAATGGAACGCAGCGGCCTTGCGACATTATTGCGCGTCAAAGAAACTTCAAATTTTTCAATGCCCAGCTGAGGATACAAGTGGTGGGATACCTTTATCGTTAACGGAACAATATATTGTCGTATCATCGAAATTAATGGCCGCTCAAGAAAAAAATGGTCTTGCGAGTACTGTCGAGATTGCGATAGGGATGAAGGTGATGGTAACATTCAACGTTCAGACGGAACTTGATATCGCCAATGGAGCTCGAGGTGAAATAGTCAAAATCGTTTTGGATGAACGAGAAACAACATACGATATAAATCAACCGATCGTGAAGTTAGGTTACCTTCCGGCCTATGTTCTCGTTCGTTTAAACAGGACCAAACTCCCTGCATTGCCAAACCTACCAGAGAGAGTTATCCCAATCGTTCCGATGTTGAAGTCGTTTTCAATAACTGACGGTAATAAAGGCACGTTAAATTTCACACGAAAACAACTTCCAATTACCGGTGCATATGCCTTGACAGATTACAGAGGTCAAGGACAAACCATTGTGCCTGTCTTTGTCGATATTGGGACGCCGCCAAGTGGAAAACGATTAACGGCATTCAATGCGTATGTCTCCTTATCCCGAAGTAAGGGTCAGAAATTCATACGCCTCATCCGTGATTTCGATGATCGAATGGTGACGCAACATCCAAATGAATATCTTCGGCTGGAGGACAAGCGCTTATTTGCGATGGACAGACGAACTGCGCTTTGGTGGGCATATATAAATACATGTAAACAATGATACTAGATCTCGCACACCCAGATCTCAATGATGTAAGTAAGATCTCTCTCTGAAACAGATTGACGATGTTCCGTATTGACTCGTTCAGGGATAAGATCCGTGATTATCGTTGGAAAGCACGAGGATCCGTAAGTGACCATCGCAAATATTAAAAGGATATTGACTCACACAGTACGAGTCATTTTTGCCTTATAAATATCGATGGTTCACCGCATTCAAGTTGACCACTATCGCATCTTCAATGTTCGCTTCTCTTTCCGAAGAACAACTCTTAGAAAGTATCAACGTCAAACGTCGACGTTTGAGAAAGGATTCGATTTATCTAGGAGATATGGAGGATGGAATACGGAAACAATTGAGATGGATGGAGATGGACACATATGATTTGGTCGTGCGACATTCAACAGTAAGTGATGACTCGGATGTCGTGTCAGGTACATATTTCTCAGGACGTTTCATGCCTCGACGGCCTTCACCGGCGGAATTATCCGCCATCGTGATGATAACGCATGACGATTTCTTGTTATCATCGGACGCAGGATGGATTGGACCATCGAAGGACGCACCATCGTTTTCTGAAGCCAAGATATCCTGCACGGGGGGCTTGCCGATACAAAGTGAATTATACGTCGAATATCAAAATGTTCTACAGAATATCGATTCCTTAATTCGAAGAAACCATTCACCTGCATACGCCATAGCCGACTTTCGTACTCACTCATCTTTGACATTGGAACGGAAATTGAGGTTCTCTCATATGTTGTTCAAGGTATGTAAACACGATATATATCCATATGCCAATAAATGATATTTGGTTATAGGAAAGATCGTCGTACGCAGATTGTCACGATGACGATGCTAGTGATCATGAAGATGACATCGATGTAACGACGGGAGCTGTCGAAGTGTTGGAATGTAAGTCACTCGAAAGCAATTACCTTTGAACTTTGATGACGATTGATATATGCCGTATACAGTTGAGACGTTCAATATGAATAATTGGCCGACTCACTCCCCTCAAGCATCAGTGGCATTGGAAGGCATGCGAAGGAGTCATCGAATACAACCTTTGAAGGCGTACGATCCATCGAACAACATCATCCATCCAAAAGATTATCGAACGCTGCTACGGGGCGCCCTGGTCCAAGTGTTGTTCACATTGAAGCGTTACACAGAACCCGGTAACCGGGGAAAACCACCTCTCGAAACTTATGTCGCTGATTTGGTGTCAATACGCATGATCGATTGGCCCGTGTCCCTTCGACAATTTTTGGATTTCACGGAGATGAACCGACCCAAACGAAAGGCCGATGAAATATCAGACGAGGAACCTGAACAGGGCAGCAGTACGGATGTACGAAGATCGAAGAGATTGAATCGGCAGGTGTGAAAGACGTTGTTTGCTTACGCTGGATAGTAATGAATGATGTGAAATTACCCCATGTTTACTGAGTCACGTATGCACTCTTCCGATCATACACCGCATTTCCATGCACTTAGAACATTCGACAAAACACATCATAGGGGTACGATTGCTAACGTTAACTGACGTCGACTCTCAAACTTGGTCGTTCCGTGATAAAAGCGCGACGGATGGAAGAGCATTTTCCGTATATACTACGTCATAACGTGGTGTCCTGCTGAGCCTGCTTAGGAACCGAAGAGCTTCCAATACAAGATGCCGGCGGATACAAAAAAAGAACCAGAATTTCTATCAGATAACAATCAGTACGCATGGGCAAAAAAAAACTTGGATGACTGACCGGGTGAGACATGGCGTTAATCTTCTCCTTTAGGAGTAGTTGAAGTTATTTAATACGGATCGCTTTGATGAGTCACGCTATAGTCATAATGACTGTCGAATTGATCGGAAGCTGATCGAATAAGAATCTAAAGATTCATTACTCATGTCAGATCGGGAATGCGCAAAGAGTAGTTCGAGATTCGAGCCATGCCATTACCGATACGTTGCCATGAAACCGGTGTCGTGAATGAACACAATCCATCTCCATTATGCAATCGAGTCATGAGAGCCGAGTCACGAGAGAATGAGTCACGAGAGAAAGTCTCAATGACACAAAGGGCCGATGAAAACGGTGATGACGCACAATAGGGGTTGGAATAAGATGGCTTAATACATGGAACATGTCAGAACATCGAGAACGTGAAGATAATTCCAAGCTTCGTACTTTAGTTCATCCCCAATAAATCGGGAATCAAGGCGTCCCACCAAGTCCATGCACTCTCTTTTTCTTCGTCGGTCAAGGATTTGAACTGTTCCAACCGCAAATCCCATTCGGTATCGCATAAAATCTTGAGATTTTGCGTCAAATTCGTGTTGGCACAAGTATACGCATAACGCAAAACACCTGACCTGAGCACAAAGTGCCTTGGTGATACCAGATCAAACGCGTCGGTATACGTCAACTTCCAACTATTGCGTGCCACAGGATCCCATGTAAAGTATGTCGATGTCATTGAAAGCTGAGGCGGAGGGTCTACGTCAGTCATATCGAGTGGCATCCTCCATGTTTTATTGTCCGTGGTGGAACGCTTGAAGTTGATGAAGAAATATTTGGCGATGGAATAGCTGTGTGGCCAGATATTAGTAACCGTGCACCAACCCCGATTGGTGTATTTTTGTAAACAATTTGTTGCGGATTCGGACTCGTCGCAGAGAGCTAGATTCCGACGACTCTCAAAAGTTGCCCTCGGATACAACGAATACGCGCCTTCGTATGTGATGAAATTCATCACACATGCTATTTATTGAATCGAGTCAGTGACGATTGCCGATATTCAGAACGTCTATAGGACGTACTTGAGTGAAAACCTAAAATACATTGAAAGGGAGTGTGTAAAGCTGCGATGATTTGAATTTCCATAGTTCGATCGGTCCCGATTTTGACGAAACGGTAGACGTCGCTGATCCCTGGTATAGCGTAACCGAGATCGACATTTGAATCCGCCACATATTGTGGATCATTCCAACGCGTCTTCCAAGGTTTCCACTGATCGAAATCTCTGTCAATGAATTCACGCTTGTCTTCAAGGTGTGGAACGAAATGATAACCTTCTCGAATCAACCACAAACCCACGTCTTGTGTGTGACCAGGATGAGTATAAAGGTCCATGTCGGAGTCAGGATAATATGATCGGTCCAAGAATTGCAAAGCATTGGATCCCGAAATTACTGTGCCTGTTCTTGCCTGTAGGGATCTGAAACCTAGCGTGTCGACAAAGAAACGTTGGAGATGTCTATTGATACAATAATGACTTGCGTTAACAAGTTCCATGATGTGTCGTGTCGTGCGTGATACGCGGCGAAACCTCATAGCGTGCATCGGAGAAAGGTTCGAAAAAATGTTTTTGAGGAGGTCGTATTGAGTGAGTACGCGTGAACGGGCATCGTGGTAGGGAGTAAGTGACATGGCGGAGACTTTGATCAATAATCCAGGCATTCGACATTAAGATATCGCAAACAAACCACGTACCGATGCATCGGCACGATCTCGGACGGATCAAGCTTGATACGGGATACTTATCGGGTGCATGATTCCGTCTTGATGCTCTAGGACCGAATAGTTCGTAGACGGCGTTTTAAACCAATGCCTGAAAAATAGATAGTGCGATCTGAAAACGAGTCATAACACCCGCTCCATTGCACAAAAAAAACCTTACTATCTCATTCGGTATCGCCGACATTCGCATACACAATGGAGTCACACACGCGGCATAGAAAATGAGTCAGAATATTCAGTCCAACCCACAAAACGATCTTACCCTCTTATTCGGTATCGTAGACTTCCTTGGAGCGGCGTTTCAAATAGATGCCGGAATACAATAGATAATGTGACCTGATATCGAGTCAGAATATCCACGGTCTCAATACAAAATCTTACGATCTCAACCAGTCCGAATGCATGTAAGGGTCTTATCAGAAGAAATGTTAACATTTTATATTTGAAAACAAATCAGAGACAACATACCGGTATCCATTGTGTTGAACGCTATTCAGCATCAATCGAAATAAAAGGCGTAGCTACTTCACACTGCACAAATGGAACCTCTCTTTCCAGATCTGAGGTACCACATAGTCAATCCTGAAATAGAGATATCAGTATGACGTGACGGAACATATATCATATCAAAACTATACCATTTCCAATTTGATTTTTGTAAAGTCTTGTTTCTTTCTTTCGCGCGCATCCAACGGTGGGCGGCATACTTGTCAGCGGGGGATTTGAGTATATATCGATGTATCTTGTACGCCACGACGTACGTGTATCGGTACACTGCACTCCTCACCACAAAAAATTTCGGGATTATCTTGCCGGGATAGACAGTTGATGACAAGGACCAGGCGGAATATTCGACGGGGTCCCAATCAAACTGTCGGGATCGTGGAGACAACCGTCTGTGAAACTCGAATTGGGAAATATCGAAGGGAATAAACCACGTCATGCTGTCACCGATTTGACGATAAAGGTCAACAAAAAACGATTGGGAGTCAAAGCGGTCATCCGGCCAAACGTTTTTGAACATTGTCCACCCTCTGCGTTCATATTTGGCTATAGCGTCTCTTTCCCCTTGAGTTGATGATTTGAAAACCAAGCTCGCATGACGATTGAAGGTGGCGTCGGGGTAGATGGAATACGCACCATTGTATGCGATGAAGTTCATGACGCAAGCTGTTGGATATTAAGTAAAATGACGACACTAAAATACGAAACATTGACTTACTGGAATGGAAACTCAGGATGGCGTGGATGGGTGATTGATTGCATGCCATCACTTGAATTTTAAACGGCGCGCGGTGGGATCCATCGTACTTCACGAATTCATATATGTTGCGTATACCGGTCGAATCGTATTCGTTTACAATGTCTTCCTCATACGTGGTGTGTGTGTCATCGAAGTGGTCGATCCAAGGTGCCCATGATCCAGTGTTAAGCAAGGAAAACGTGGATGAGGAGTCGCCAGGACGGGGACGGAATATGTACCCTTCGTTGCGTATGAGCCATAACCCGATGCGGCGGGTGTGTCCAGGATGAGCGTATACATCAAAATCCGCATCGGGATAAGCCTCTCTAGTGAAGAATTGTAATGCATTGGAACCTGATATCAATGTTCCTGTCTCGGCTTGCAGCGTTCGGAAACCAGCAGGGTCGTTGAAAAAGCGCCTCAGATGGACATTGATATCATATGCATCACGGATGAATCTGTCCACAGCGGCGTGAGTGATGCTGTCTGTTTTCGCACAAGCGAACAGAGATGAGGGCGTCAAGCAATTGAAGATACCGTTGCGAGGTTTACGCAAACACAGGATTGAGCTCCACAGTGATCGCGTTAAGAAAGAGTCGGCATCCGCAGGCATCTGGTACCGTTGCTTTGATGATGCTATAACGGGATTTCGATACCTGTATATATGTGACGTTTAGGTTGTACCTGCTCTCAGTCACAGATAAAGTAGTATCGGAACATACCGTTGCAATGAATCATATTGATTCGATTTGGTGCGCTATCGTAGCTTGGAGTACAAAGATCTTGAAGTGGAGTCATCGACGTTGTGGAATGGAATGATCAAAGTCACCATACAATGACTCACTAATGTGAGATCCCATAAGCGCCGTTTTTTCTACGATGCATCTTCTCAAAAGACATGATCCGAAGGATCTTGCAATGCTGGATGTATCTTCTCGATCAAAAGACATGATCCGAAGGGTCTTGCAATGTTCGATGTATCTTCTCGATCAAAAGACATGATCCGAAGGGTCTTGCAATGTCAACTCGTGTTCGATGAACGAAATGACGAGTCACAAACTTGCCTAAATTTTGGAACCAGATCGACGGTATTGCATCTTGGATCTATTCGGTAGCAAAATGTTTGTTGAACTCAACGTCATGGTGAGATCGGCGGTGACACGTGACTCGCCTTAACATAACAACTGACTCGGATTTCGGAAACGAAATAAAGCCGAGTCAATATTTCCAAGCAAGCATGGATGACGAGATTTGACGTCGTGATCAACGAGAAATATCAACTGAACCGAATGACAATGACAGACGTATGTCGTTGAGACAGACAAGAAACAATTGTAATGATGATACACGATTGTTCATAAACGATGAAGGACGTACGACGCGGTTTCGACAATATTTCCGCTTCTAATCGCTGTCACAAGACTTCACATCAAGTAGATGGCTTGCAATCTTGTCAACGTCCTTTTCGGAATCAGTACTCTGTCCCGATTCGCATAACTCGTCGACTTCATCTAATTTACACCCAATATCAAAGATGTCAAATCAGATTGAAAAATACCCCATATCGTAAGTTCGTACCTTCAATACAAGTCCAATATTTGTGAGTAGACGCGTTGGGAGATATTGTATCAATTTCTTGAATGATGTGGGATGTGAGATGTGTTGCTGTATGTCGTGTCGATATCCGTCCGACTTTCGAACAATATTTGCACTCGCATTTCAAGGACGGATCTTGCAGTAACCATATCGCATGGGGCAAAAATTCTTGTGCTGATCTGTAACGGTTCTTGGCTCCTAAAAAAGACAACGTCCATCAAAAGACACGACATTGTCCGATGATACGCACCACACAGATAATAATCTTCTCGGACATGATCGGACGTCTCCTTGCGACAACTGAACAAAGCGTACCCATCAGGCCATTGCCTTATGACAGCTGGGCGTCCCACTGAAGAAAGATAGTCACGCGTTGGATATGAGCATCAACAAGACTCTTACGGGATAAATTCATCCATTGAGCTATTTCGTATCCAACGTCACATCTCCACTTGACGTTACGACCAGGTTCATCAAGGGGTACGAGACGAGAACTGTTGACTTCATCGGGATCGTCTATCTTGCGTTCGCATGTTTTTGGCCAACGATCTGAACATCCGTCTGATCGATTGAACTCGATCCAAAACGGATTGTCAGGGACTGTATCAGTACATTTTCTACGGCCCATGATGGTGTGAGCAGACCGGTGGATGGGTGATGCATTTCGGGTTCTTCTGGTTTTTCATATGTCGTGTCGGCATCTTTCGGATACAAAACGCGTCGCGTCCAATTTACATCACATGCACTTAAGTTCTCAGGATGACGTGATGACGAATCGATTTGTAATGTATCAAAAAGATCATACAAATCAGACTTGAGATACAAGTACAAAACATCATAGAGCGATACACAAGCAGGTAACGTAGAACTTACAACGAACCACCGTAACGTGTCAGTCATGGAAGTGATTGGGACCATTAGCAACATCGTCACATATCAATCGACATCAAGTTTGATCTTCTTATTCTTACCTTGCTCTACCCCATCAGCAGAATCCTCGTTCGGTGTCATGTACACGGGGAGATCCACATTATCTGCAGATTCACCGTGTAGAGAGTCAAGACGTCGTATCGCGACGATTTCCGCAATAAAAACGTCAATGGGGGCATTGCGATTCCTGCGAAAGGAAACAAATCGTGTCAACTTGAAGAAGATCTGCACTACCGCGCCTTTGAGATGGCGTCGATAGTGCAACGGGTGGAGGGCTTTGTTGCCTTCGTCAAAGGCCTGCAATGGTAAGACACGATGAGTCTTACGCATGGCATAAATAGCCGCTTCAGCTTCTTCACTATTGGTAGGCCAATTATCGATGTTCAAAGACACGACTACCGAAACCATATATCATTGAATGCACAAAAATAAGATGCAATGCGATGCCTACCTGGGCCATAATCAAGCTTCGATATTTTCCCTTCGTTGCTCTCATCTTTGTTCTCGTTGCCGCTCTCGTAGTCAGAATCGACGGGGACCTGAGAGCGTTCCTGAAAATATATATAAGTAAATAACATATGAATCGTCAAGTTTAGATACAACTTACCTCGAACAGAAGATGACAAAACTTGATTTTCATTTCCAAAGTAATGGCAGACGGAATGCAGCAACTGTTTACACGATGGTGAACATTGCGAGCTTCATTGATCAACAGATTGAGATTGGCGAGGATGTTATCGAATTCAGCGGCAAGACCATCGTGATCGGGAGCCGCGCCTGTGCAACTGAGCACGACGTCCGCCATGGTCGGGGCTGTGTTTGTAGGCTCCTTCCAATAACCATCCGATGACAAACGGAAATCTTCGTGAGTGAGTTGCATGATGCCGGACAAAACAGCGGAATCCACAACGCGACGAATAGGCGAAACAGACGACTCGGTGGACGACCCGGTGGAGGTCGACGACGAATAATTCTTGACGAGGACATCGCCGTACTCGGTGGCCATCCAAGTTAAACGACGATGAACATTGGGATCTCCGAGATAGAACGTTTTATCGCGCATATGACCACGTACATGATCGGCGCGAGTAGCCAAATGATCTGTGAGGTTCATAAAGATCAAACGAGATGGGGAAAACTACGAAGAGCACACTCATCCCCGCATATTTATACTCCCCAGAACAATTTCCCTGAAATATTACCAAAAAGCTTGACCCAAAACCACTAACCATGTCGAACGACGCTACGAAAACCAGCTGCTCGATTTCACAGAAGATTGAAAGACGTTGATATCTTTGGAGACACGAAACCTGCCAAAAAAAAAAACAAGATCCAACCGACGTACACGGCGTATGCATGCTCCAACCAGATGAACCCGATCGATACATGCAGGAGAATCTGTAAGATCACCGTGGACATGGATATATCGACACATTTACTAACCTCTACGAGCTCCTACGCGCCACGTCATGTGACTCGTCCCGCCTTTTTTCTAGTATCAAAAAGGAAATAATTAGTTCCGCAGACTATGTTGTGGAGAATTTTAGATCGTCAAAAAGGATCTGATCGAGCGATCATACCAAGTCATGGACTGATCTTTCCGGTGCCCGTGAAATGTTTTTTTGATCCGTGACGGAAACCTGATTCAAATTGTCTGCTCTATTGTCTGACCACTGAAACGCACCACTACGAGAGCCTCGGATGATCGGATCATGTTAGCAAATGCACGCCTCGGATGATCGGATCATGTTAGCAAATGCACCGACCGATCATTTAACATGCCACATGAATTGGATTCCGTCTTCAACGGACACGCATCAGACAGCCGAACATCGCGCCCACGACGCCAAAATGCTTCCACTATACCGCGTATCGATACGGAGACCTGAAATTCTCACAGAGTCAACAACACTAGCCACATATAACATGATCAGGTGAACCCCTCTTGACAGGATTCCGCCAAATGTCGACTTTCAATAAACACACTAAGATCACTGATTGTTCAGCGTGACATGTCATAAACGAGAACGCATGACTCACCCCACACGAATGACTCGAACAACGATTTAGAGAGAACGGTCTCCACCAGATTAGCGATCAACCACTATAGAGCGACGACAGTTGCATGAGCTTGCACGATATCTTCAACATTGATATCAATGACTGAATGCACGAAAACCAAAACCCCCGATGAGATAAGGAAATATACGCAATATCTGAAAGGACTGCGTGGGTGGGGACTATGCATCTGTGACAAAGAATCTCATCAGTACGATACGAAGATAACGTGCCCAGATGCCAGACGAATGTAAATGTCTATAGACAACGAAACGTGAGGCGATCAGACGTCGTATACGTACTTTTTCGATTAACTCACCAACAAAATCACGTCACATTTACTCCTCCACACCATCTTTCGTGATAATGTGTCTTCTTCACAACACCGACGAAAGTATAGATTGTATCACTGACAACGTTGCTGACGTCGTCCGCCCAAACGAATAACAACCGACGTAACAACAAAACTCACAAGTGTAACAGCAAACTCTCTGCTGACCGCGTATTGTTTGTTCGGTGTACGACTCTGAGACCGAACAAACAAATACGGGCCGGAAACAACCGCAGAGACAAAAACATCAGAGCCGCCCTAGTACCTCAAGTAGATTTTCTACGTATTTACTTCTCTTATTATGTTTTTTAACTTCACTTCATAACACACAAAGCACGCCC
>CEMM01316762.1:0-25155 GCA_900068975.1 Hygrocybe conica | reverse complement strand
AGATATGCACGCGCCGGCAGATTTTGGGATCTGCACCGCCGTACGTAGTCAGCACCAAATCATGTGCAATGTGATATTCAAATCTGTTGTTCTTCGCCCGTCGAACTTAGAGCCGTACAATGGCTGGGCCAAGGATGTGCTTGAAGTCGCTCGACGGCGAACCTGAAGTTTGTCCTGCGGACGACTTTCGCTTGACCCTGGTTGCCCAAGGAACAGAAGCCGACGGGTGAAGCCGGCTCGGACATGGGGCTGTGCGCTTTCCATCCGCCGAGACCCACCCGACATCGGCTGTAGGCCGACAGTCTGCTGGAACCGAGCGCAAAGTGTCCCTTGCGCAGGCGCTGTCGCATGGCCAGCACAAAGTTCCGGTTCAATCAATCCTTGTATTGTTTCTTTACTTGTATACAAGCTGTCCTAAGATTGCTCGCTGTACAGCGTCCAGTCGATGATATGGTCAATTTTGGGAAATTGACCTCCGGACTCCGCTCCCGTCTGACTGTGTACTTCATTAATATTCCGGTGGATACTCCTACGTTTTGGAAGCCTGAGAATCAGTGGTGCGAAGACTCCGATCGCGAGGCGACAACTTACTGTAACCCCAGCACTACAGTAGAATCGGCTCACCTCGAACGATGCCAAACTCTTACCCGCATATATATTGAGCAAGCGCAGTGAGTTCTTACAAGTCACAACCTCTGGCATCGCGGCTGCGGCAATGCACAAACGCGAATCTAATTATCAGGTCCTATCGTCATCGTTGCCTGCTCCTTACATATATAGTTCACGTCACGGCGTCAATACCTGGTACCCGAAAATACAAACACTCTCAGCACCCGGTCCTGCTCAAATCCTTTGCCCTGCATGAACATCCCCGTGCCTCGCGCGGAGGCGAAGGCGATTCTCCCTGTCGCTTTCGATGACCATGTTGATGCTTCTGTCAGAATTAGTTATCAAATGAACACAGACGCTATTTGTGCTCTCTTACTCTCGCAAAGTTGTTGAGGTTAGTTCGATCTCCCGGTACCCGAGCAAAGATGAATGGATGATCAGCTTGGGATTGGAGCCGAGATAGTTGAAGACCCATTCAGGAAGGGCAAAGGCAACAGAGAGTGTCCCATCCCGTCCCGCGCCATCAGCTGCTGTGAAGTAATACGTCACAACGGGTGTGCTTGCAGCTACATGTCGTCCCTCAGCATCTTGTCGTTTGAGGAGATTTTCATTGGCCAGAACAGCTACTCTCTGGGTTCGGAGTGGCACTTTCTCGACTGGAACACGCTCGACCGCGACAATATGCAGCATTACGCGTGTCTCGGGCCCAGTCGCCTGTCCCATCAATAGTAGCCGGAGGTAGTCCGCCGTATCTGCAGGTAATGTGCTGCATTTGATATTGACGGCGAACTTTTTCGCATTTAGACGGTCCTGTAGCAAGTTAAGGATGACCACGGAGATCATCCAAAGTCGCTCAGTGATATCCGGGACGGCTAGAGCACGTTCCGCAAGCCTGAGTGCCAAGCTGTTCGCTCCACCTCCACAGAGTGACTTGTGCTCTGCTCGCCTAAATTGGTGAGACGGTGTCAGTTATGCGCCCGCCCATATCTCATGTTTTAGAGTGATACCAATGATTCTTTTGGCATTCTTTTGAACAGTAACGAACCTGGCAAATGCATACCTTCATTCACCGTGTACTGGCTATAGAATGAATCTGCCCTTACCTGCTTACAGGCGGAGCAGAACTTTAAACGCGACCGCGAAACTACTCCGCACCCCGCATCGCACGCTAAGGACAGACCATCCAAGTTATCCTTGCAGGTCTGGCGCAAAGGCAAGGCATTTTGAGCATCCGCACGTATCAGCGGGTCCGTGAAAATCACTATCGGCGTCTCGCGCTGCATATTCGCAGACGTCGAAAGATGTGTTCAAGTGAAACGTATGTTGGGAGGATATAAGCTTAAGGTTTGTTATCAACTTCGACTGGAAGGATGAACCGACGATCGTGAATATGCGAGTCCTGTGATAAAGCATGTTTTTGACACACACAAAGCAAGTTTCAACGCCAACCTCACCGAGTCGCTGGGAAATTGATTTGCCAAAAGTTTTACACGGCATACCATGCATATGGTCATGGTCGCGGCCTCCATGGAAAAATGCAACTGGAAGTACGTGATTAGCTTGTGGGCGATGCAATGCCGCTGACTCCATACGTTAGTGCCGAATACAGTATCTTGAATGATATTAGCTGCGTGCGTCGGAATACCGTTTATCCAGGTTCAGATTTCCACGATAATAGCGGATCCGAGGCATCACATCGAAACCAATTTTAAAACCCGTACTGTAGCCGAAGACTTGAACGCTTTGACTCCGTTCTCATGGACGAACACCGTAACATTGCTCGCCCGTATACGACCCATGATCTGTAGGCCACCCCCCGCTTGTAATGGCTCCCCGCTGATGTTGTACCCCGCAGAGATGGTCTCAATAAGGTCGCCCTCGAGAAATTGGTTCGGAAACAATTTCATCTCTGGCCCAACGAAGAACACAAATGGGCTCCCAAACGCGACACGACCGTCAAAGTTCTGAAAAAGGTGTTGTTGGATCCCAAGTACGGCTTCTCTAAACTTGGTAAGTCGGGTTGTTGAATATTTCAGATGATTGGGCGACAAACGTCCTTCCAGCGCCCCGGGGGGACCACGAAAGCACTGCTTTAGGGGAGGAAGAGAGCAAATCCACCTCTAGTGGGATAGTTCAAGAAGGCTCGGACACAGAAAGCAACGACAGTCAATCCCCTGCGCGTGACGCAGAATTTCAGGCGGGGGGAGCAGATTCCCCAGCGCCTTTTACGGGCCACCTATCTCGAGAAAGTTCCGCAAATGCTGAAGACATCCCACCGAAAGGTTTACTCGCAATCACTGCCCCCCCGCCTTCTGTCTCAGGTGCTTTACGAGTGCGTATATCCCAAATTATGAACGAGCATGCCAGCTGACCTCTCTGGCAGCCGTTAAAAGTATCTCTTACTGATCATCGTAAGATGTCTGACCCGTCAGCTTCGAGAATTCGGATTATCGTTCAAGTTGAGGAAGACTGCAATCGCGATTTTCTGGCAGCGCCGGATACGTGGTATGTTCCTGTAGAGAAGCTTATCGAGGCCATTCAAACCTCCCCGGCTTTCGTCGACGGTTTTTCCTTTTCCTTGTTCTTTAACTAGCGTATTAACGCACTTTGGAAGGTCCCGCGCGCCTTTCCACGCTGGAAAGCAACGTAGATCCGAACGATATCGTCTATGACGTCTTTGCAATGATCGACGAGGCGTCGAAAGCCATCAGCACTCCCTCTCCTATCAAAGTTGTCTCAAACGCCGTCGAAGTGCATGTATTAGAGGTGAGTTCCAGCGTCCGAAATTACCCACACACTCACATCGTTTTCCAGGTTAAGAGACACCTCTTGGATGTATCAACTGCTCCCGAACCTACATATCAGAAGGCACCTTCCAAGACGGCACGGCGTCAGCGAACTGCCCAACCACAAACTCGACGACCACCGAGCAGCTCACAATCATCCGATCATAATACATCCACTTCAGATGGCGGCAAGGATCAACACATCGTCAAATACTTATCTGATGTGACCGCCAGCGATCCTGATCCCCTCTACATTTCTGAATGGCGGTTTTTTCTGGCAAGCAAAGGTAAAACGTTGAATGATGCGAATTTGCTACGCACATATAAGTTCGCTGTGGACTTTGTAGACAGATGGCAAAACAAGCGGGTCATCATAGAGGTGCGCTTTGTTCACAATCTTTTCCAAACTGCTGCCAAGCTGTCCTGACTAAATCTAATTGTAGGGGTATGGCGAGTGTCGTATTCTTCAGCGGCACATTTACGAAGTCCTCAAGCGCAATGCAAGTTGGTTTGTGCCGGTCCATGAGCTGATGGAGCTTTACCGACAGGTTGGGCCAGGCGGTGAGGCCCCTGATGCTACTGTAATATCCTACCTTGACAAAGGAGAGAAAACGGGTGCAGCTGGATTGCTCGAAATTCTCCGGGCTGCACGCCGTGGAGTGTGATTGGTTGTTCACCGATTATGTCGTCTCGTCATCCATTCTGTCCCGGTATTGCTCCTCATCTGCTGCCTCTCGTGAACCCATTGTCCCATCATCTGTCCCAACCCCTCGTCAGTTGTTCGATCCTTCCAGTAGTCTTGTCCTTCTGCTTTTCCCGCCATGACCCCCAATCTTGCTCCTTGTCTCATTCTCTTGTTCTGTCCGTCCTTTTATTACGATCACAAGATAAATTTGGACTGAGACGAGGAAGACGAATATTACATTATAACAACGCCGCCCACAGTGCGCGTGGTCCGGGGGCCCAGGGATCGTCAATGTCGTGGTATTTGTGTTCATGACTCGGACAACCGTCACGTGTCAGCATTTTCCGAAAAAAGGGTAGATACTCCTAAATAAAAAAAATAGCCGCGCGGCCGCATGCTGCCAGTGAAGTCCGCCCCCACATCACTATTTCAATTGCCCCCTTTCCTTCGCTTTGCATTCCTCTGCCGTGAGGGTGACGTGGGTGGAGAGATGGTTGTTCGCACTGAGGAGGATTTGAATGGCTTCCTATGCCCAGGAACCTCAGCAATGGCAGGTTCTCTGGGTGATTTACCCTGAATATAAAGAGGGACCGGGGCGTAGTCACACTCTTCAATGCGATCCACAAGATCTTCGACCTCAAGTCGGAATGGCGACTTCCTGATGATGCGAAAGGGAGGACCGGTGTAGTAGAGGAAGCAAGACGCCTCGTCGACCAACTTGTAGTACGCAGGAAGAATGTCTTCCCAAAACCGCTGGATGTGGTGACGGAGGATACCCTTGAAGATGTCCGGATTGATCCCTTCCATCTTGTCTTGCTGTTGGACGTGGTCGTGTTGCCGTGTGAAGTAGTCACCGAGCGATGCAGCAAAAGAAACTAGTCGATGTTTGAACAGGTAAGACGGATTGACCCAGGAGTCGCCGATGAGGAGGCCATAATTGGCCGAGAACCATCTGATTAGGGTGCGGTAATGAGACATGGCAGTTTCCCGCTCAAGAACGTCGGTTTCATCCAGTTCTTCGCCGGTGTAGGTGCGGTAGTCGAGCGCGATGGCAAACTCGACGATGTTGCCTACAGAAATCATGTCGAGCAACCCATCGACCTCCGTGACATTGATGACATGGCAGGGGAGCTTCAGACCTGCAAGAGACTTGTGAGACGAACACGCCCAACAAAATCGGGACACTTGCCAGATTGCCACAAGCCGTTGACGAAGTAATCGACAGAGGCGCTGAGCATTCGCTGGAAAAGAGACATTGTGTAATAATGGAGTTGGTTTGTGACTGTGTAACGGCCGACAAAAGAATGGACGATTTCGTGGGCGGAATCTTGTATGCAAGACGCCATGTAGAAATGGTGGCCCTGCGTGATTGTGTGCTCCATCGTGAGCACGCAATGCGGAGTGTTGGGCCGTTGTAAGCTATAACAATCACTCGTCAGGTAGCTGGGGACGCATATCAACAGGAACACAAACAGAAGTGTTCCAGGGACCATCTCGATTGCTTCAGCAATGAAATATCCCTCAAATTTGTGGTTGTAGAAGTCGTCGTATTTCGGAGCCCAAGAAGTGCTTCCCATGTCCCCTTTAGGATCATGATGCGGTAGGGAAGGGTCGCGATAGAAGACGACCCAATACTTCTTGCCAGCCAAGACTAGTGTCGAGGTGAAGAAACCGGCATCGTCAAGGTGACTTCGGGAAACTGCGTTGGCCGTTCCAGCAGTACCCCACGACATCTCATGACCAGGGTAAGGGTCCTGAGGGTATCCAGCTGCTCCAGCGGTTTGATGCCATGCCCAGGCGTCGGATGTGAGATCACTTTGACAGATGGAAATGAATCAGGTGGTCAACACAAGACACATCAAACCTAAGAGACGTACGGTAGGCGGGGAGTGCTGACAATGGGTGTTGCGCCAAGAGGCAGTGAGAGGGAAAGCAAGACGCGTTTGTCGGCAACTTGGTGCATCTCATCAAGCGTTCCAACGTGCAAAAGGCCATTTTTCACATCTCCACGATATTGCCCAACTGCGTGAATAAAGCGAATCAAGAAAAAGGCAAGACGGAGCTAGAACGAGTGAGTGTACCTTGTATTTGTCTCAAGTGGGAGAGCGATCCAAGTTTCATCAAGGTTTCTCGACTCCAGGCAAAATCCTGTTGCAGGGTGTTTTCAACCACAATGTGGCGGCGACGAGCGATGTCATGGATGAGGGTGTCATCCATCTTCATATATTCCTTGCAGTCGACGATAAAGAAAACCGAGGCGCCCTCGGTGTATTCTGGATTGCGTGCAGCGGGGAGGTGGTGTCGCGGCCTTCCATTGATGTAGTGATTCTCAACTAAAGTTTGCACATTTTTCAACACCCCAGCTTCGAGTTTGGCCTAGATATAAGTGAGTGTGCTTGACGCATGACAGCGGGACACGTTAACATACAACGTTGATGTGCGTGACGAAATCATACGTCTTTGGTTCGGATTTGGGGTCCAGGCTGAAGTACTCAAAGCTGTAGGCTTTATTCATCTGCACAAACATTGTAAACGGAGGTGGCAGACTTCAGAAGGAAACAGCACTTACCGGTATCGACGGAACAGCCAACATTGTGGCAGGACCTTGAACTACTCCATCTAGTATTCCCTGGAGGCACGATTTGGAGGTGTATTTCGCCCATGGGACGTGCTCTCGGTGTGCCGGATCTTTTGCGCGTGAAGCAGCGGCTTTACTGGACGCGATTTGTCCGTCTTGATCAGATGTAGAAGACGGTGTAATGGGAGAATCGTCGTCTGAGATCTCAATAATCTGCTTGGGTACCGTGCGCGTCTTCTTCAATTCGCGGGCGATAGTCGTCCGGGAGGCGTTGGGGAGGGCGAGGGACTGGGCAGCCAGACGATCAGAACGGCGAGTGGATGTCTTCACTGCATCACTCCCCCTTACTTGCTCGTCATTGTCAGAATGCCCATGAAAACCGAGGACATCTTCCTGATGATCCTTGGGTTGAGAACTAACCCCCACGTCGTGTGCTTGATCATCTCGCTCAGTCTGCTCCGGCTTATCCTCGATTTCAGCTTTTTTCTGAGAGCGGTTTGCCTGATGATTGTCCAACATGGACGTGTCCTGGTGTTCGTCCTTTCCTTCGTCCTCAGTCCTAGGTTCGCTGTCCTTGGGATTTACTTCATGATCTTCCAACATGATCATGTCCTCGTCCACCCCCTGTCCGTTGTCCTGTCTATCCTCGGTCATGGGTTCCACGTCCATGGGATTTGCTTGAGAATCGTCCAACATATGCACGTCCTCGTCTTGCTCGTGTCTCGCGTCATCCTCCGCTCGATTTTCCTGAGAGGCGGCAGCCATGCGAACTGCCATCTCGAACTCATGTTCAGATAATCCGGTTTCGCGGTCGAATGGTCTTTGCCGTTGGCAGATATTTACAGGCGAAGGGGTTAACTTGTTCTCGTCGATGAAAGTTCCAAACAGTTCTTTGTACGAACAACGCACCGGGACTGCTTGGTGGGCGGAAGGGTTATCGATGCTGTTGTATGCGGCATGCTGGGATTGCAGGGTGGGTTCTTGTCGGAACGGAGGCAATAGCGGGGCTAGTAAGTGGGCGGAAGGGTCGTCGGCACCGTGATTGTGATTGGCAGCATGATTGGATTGCATCATGTGTGCCATAGATGAAGTAGTGGATGGGACATTGAACTCCGATTCGCGTGCACGATGCTCTTCTTGAATGGCGGGTGGATCTAGGGCAGCGCAAAACTCCGGACCGGCAGGAATCGCAGGTGGCAGCGAGGCAGTCAAGGAGGAAGACGGCCGCACTGGTGTGCCGGGCGCCGGTGCAGTGATCCGCGAAGGACCGGCGTCCTCCTGTTCCGTGCGATTTTGGAAAAACCCAAGGTCCAACTCAGTGACTCCATCGAGATCCCATTGCCGGTTGAGTTCTGCGAATTCCGCAAGAAAGGCTTTGATCTCCTTCTCCGCGTTGGATCCAGACGCAATCCTCAAAAGGGCTCTCCAGAGAGCGAGCTCAACTTGACGTAGCTGTTCAGGACGCTGATTTCCCAAAGCAGACATAATCTGCGGAACATGTTAGCTTGCCCTTGTTTCCGCAAAATGTGACATACCGTGAGGAGATGTTGACGACCAATTGGCTCTTTTGACCACTTCATCGGCAAAAGGATGGCAAGAGGTGTGATCGTTGCGGCGATGTGGAAAGCCGTCTTCATACGATTCAACAACATATCCGCATCAGGAGTATCGAACTCCTTACGGAAGCCTGCCGGCAGCGGGAGCCCTGCGCTTTCAGCGTGCCTGTACCATAGTCAGATCGGAGGTGTGAAAGACGACAACACCCACGATTCTAATATCCTGCCAAGTTGAGGCGCTGTTTCTGGAAGGTCACACTTGGCCTTTCGGAAAGTGAGATAGGAAGCAATGGGTGTGATTGGCAGTGCGACTAACCTTGGCAAAATACCCTATGGAGGAGCCGAGTAGCACCGCATTGATGAGGACGTCGACCAGCTTGCTCTCCTGGTTATATCTGAAGGCTCGCAAAAAATTCTGGATCTCGTGGTAAACCATTGACGCTGCAGGAGACGCAAAGACGGGAAGCTGAATTTCCAAGCCTGCAGAGGCCATAATTTGCTGTTCCCGATCGGCGGTGTTCACGATCCTTTGGAGGTTCTGAATGGGATATATCCAAGATTTTAGGTTCTTGAGGATCTAGACGAAATGTCAGCGATCCCTTCACTATCTGCGCAGCAAACGTACCCGGTTCAATCTATCTGGAAACGGGTATGGGTAGGGGAGTGGGCGCATGACTGGAACGGATGGTTGACGGGGAACGGAGAGAGCTTCGCAAAGGTGGTCCAGTGTGTTGAGTCCAGCGACAAAATGGGAGATGATCGCCAAGTCAGCGAGGCATATGCCCTTCCAACCGTTAGCCCTAACGAATTCACGTCTGCTCATGGCCGAAAGCCTACGGAATAATTCACGCGTCCTGGGATCCTGATGGAGAGCTGACGAAAACTTGACAGAATCTAAAGTTTCGGCCAACCGCTTCAAGTTTCGACTGGTCAACATCTTTCGGCGAAGGAAACATGTGGAGCTATAACTTACAACGAGAACGGCTGTGCCAACGTCGGAAGCATTATTAGCTGCACTGGCATCCCACGAGCTGATAAGGGCGCCAGCCATTGACCCGTGCAAAAGGCTGATGCCGTTCTCCCAAGGCATTTTACAAACGAGAGGCAAGGGATCCACCGTTACAAAGGACTGCGGGGTTTGAGGTAAAATCAAGTTAACGAACTGAGTGGCGTGCATGGCGTCCGTGTTGGTCGAGCTCAGGCTGGAGAGTGGCACTGCCGAAGCCTGAGCCTGAGTCGGGAGCAATTACCCAATTGGGTTGTGCGACCGTCAACGACGCTCACCTACGTGGCAGTTACTCAATTGGGCCGCACGCCACGTACCCTCAGCCCAATTGCACTACACGCACGCGAATCCCCCGCTTCCACATGTGTACTGCGGTACTACTCTCCTACATAGCCAACTTCGTGGACAACTTGGGCGGTTAGGATTAGGCTGGATCCCACTTGTCGCATTCTTTATGTTTTTTTTGAAAATTTGTTCCCGTGTGCGACGCATGAATATGATCAACGCTTTATTATATAGCCCTATAGATCTCATGCATCGTTAGCTATCATTGGCAGGAAACCGTCGCTCACCCACGGTCACTTCCCGGTAATCCTTCACGTCATAACATTCGTGTCTGCCTGTCGTTACTCCTAACTTCTCGCAGCATCATGATGTCCGTGTCCTCCGAGTCCATCACCCTGAACTGGAAATGTCTCAACGTCAACGGACGCAACTGGGAATTTGAAAGCGTCTCCAAAAATTTCATAACATGCGGATGGGAAGGTCCACGGTAATTTTTTCCACTTGCGCGCATTTGAACCACTGGGGCTACTACATACTGAACAGATGTGAACTCAAAATCAAGGGGTCACCCGACATCAATATCGATCTCCACGTGGAAATGGAGGTTACGCACATCGCCTACTGCGCCCAGAAACACCTTTCCGCATCCCCGATCCTCATTTTCACCGTCATGCTGAACAGGCAGACGAAATTGACCGGAAATTCCAGTGATCGTCAATGTATTTTCAAGTTGTCGTTACATGCTCATCATGCTTTCTCTTTGTCAGTGGATACTTGGTATGGTCAAATTGGTGTTCAGTTGGACGCCCAAGGGACAGACTGGACACCGACAAAATTCAAAGGCCTCATTGCTTGTCTCGATTCTGGCTACGCTAATCGTGATGATTTTGAGAGAAAAACGCGAGTCACATTTCCCGTGTCAGTGATCCGTTCTATTTCTCATTTTCTGCAGACCGGATCAAATGGAGATCTTGTGGACTCACATCTCTGCCGAATTTGCGCGGTATGTCTATCATTGTACTTTTTCCCACGCCTTCCTCATCAATGACTCGCATGATCATTTTGATGATTCTTCACGCCATGTCCTGTTCAGTCCCGTCAATCGGTTCAAATTTATGATCTTCAAAGGCCTCAATTTGGAGTCCTTGAGAAGATTGGAGCCGGGGAAATGGCTGAACGACGAATTGGTCAATGCTGGGTTACGGTGCGTCTCCCTTGTCCTCCGTCGCCTTTTGTATTGCCAATATCTCCCAGGCAATGGCTGCTTCCATCATATGCACCCCCAGGCTGTGCTGTTCATGCAATGGAACCATTTTTTTATACGTCCTGGAGGTTCACACGTTCTATTCAATGTTTATTTTCTATTTTCATCGCTCTCTCCAGTTCTACATTTGCCGACGAAGACCGTATCCACCGTTGGCTAAGTGCTGAAGAGCTCATATCAAAGGAGCATATATTCGTTCCGATCAACATCGACCAAAAGTACGCACATCTCAAATGAGCTTGCTTTTTGCTATTCCGACACCGTGACACCACCTCAGCCACTGGATCCTTGCCATAATCGCTGTTCCTCACAAATGGTTAGAGCATCCTGACGACGAATTGTAAGTCCACAGATATTTCCTGGGAAAATTATCTCATTTCCTCGACCTCAGTGTCATCGCTGTCCTTGATTCTCTTTCCAAACCAAACAGCCACAAAAAAGTTGCGAAACTGCTTTGTGATTGGCTCATTTTTCTTTGTAAAATGATATCTTCCGACGTGCCCAAGATTTTGACTGTCCAAGCACAGGTCACATCGTCCGCTCTGCTGTTTGGTATGTCATACTGAGATTTTTGTCTGTCAGGTGCTGCGCCAGCCAAATTTCTATGATTGCGGTGCCTATCTTCTCCATTTTGTCAGGGTCTTCCTCTCAGATCCTCCTTTCTTCATGCAACATTTCCAGGTATTTAGCGATCGATTTCTTCCCAATCATATCTTGTTCACATATCCGCACAGTGTCCTGAACAGGGCGCTCACCTTGACACCATCTGGAAACAGGTCCAATTTCCACAGCTCAGGGAGGATTTCTTGTCATTCATCAAATCCACTGAATTAGCGGCTGAAAAATAGCGGGATATAACATAATCGATTTTTTCTATCTCCTGTCATCCAGCTCGGTTCAATATCACCCATACTTTTGTTTCTTCCGAAAACTTTCGCTCCGAATAAAGTCATCCGCGACCTTCTTCAAGTTCTCCGAGTCTACGTTCGGTTGACACTGAGAGCCCTCCTGAGTTTGATTTCCTCAAAATACGTCTCTCGTTCGATGGCTCATCCAACATAGTCTCATAAGAGGGGTTCGTTCCGATCACAAGCAAGTTACCGCGAGTCGCTCGGGCAAATACTGCGAATCGCACGGCCACCTTCACCTTCACCTGAAGTGCTGAACTCACTCGCTACAAGGAAATCTCTCCAACACCCGAAACTGGAGCTCAGAAAACCTCATTGCTCGATGGAACCTCGCAATACAGCACAGAATCACAATGGAGCTGGATCCCCGCGACCAGTTCCTCCACCTGAAAAACCCGTCGTCTCGCCACCAAGTTCGAATGCGAGTCCCGATTCCCCACTGGCAAGAACAGTCTCGACCGACGAAGCGCACAAGGTTACCCGGGCCGTGACCACTGCAGTCCACCTCCCGGGCCAGCCACCGTATCCGAGTCCGAGTGCGGAGTTTCAGTTGATTGAGTTTCAGTTGTTTACAGGCTGCGGCTGTGGCAGTGCGAATCCCCGCGCATCCGCGGCCATCCGAGTCATGGTCGACTCGGACTCACAGTGGTCACGCGCTTGATTGGGCGGTTCATCTTCATTAGGTGTTTTAGGACTGCCACGGTTGCTCCTGGAGAGTATACTGTATCTCGGACCTTTGGAGACCACAATATGCTCACCTTTCATCTGGCCTCGACTTTTCGTGACGACGGCGGTGCACAACGCCATCTTTGAAAGGGCCCGGGAGCGAATTCAGTTTCGGGAAACTTGATCACTGGAAAGCTGCGCAGTCGCAATCGCCATTCAATCTGCGCGATTTCCGTATTCGTCGAATTTCGTCCGGCTCCCTTCATGACTGGAGTTCGAGTTGTTGATATTGTATTCCGAAGGGCTGGTTCGCCAACCAGCAGTGGAGGCCTGTCGCAGTTCATGAAGACAGCACCCCGTACCATCAATGTGCCACGTCTCGAGCTCGCGGCCAACGGCCTGGAACTACGTAGTGGTACTTGCTGAAAAGCGGGCAGATCGGTGATTATCGTCTGGGCTAGACTCATCGAGATGCTGCTGATCGTTTCAATGTGCCGAATGGAATGGAATGTAATTCTGTGAACAAATGGAGCTCCATAAAGAAAAAGTTGGATGCGCTCTCATGCTCGATTAACTTTGGGGTTCTCCGTGGGGCCTGAAATCATTCTAGGGTCAAGATTCGGGAATCTTCCGATGATCATACAAAAGATTTTTTGGCGCTATCGGATGGTTGCGCTAGTATTTTACTACGGAAGCCGGTTGCGCGAGGCCTGAACCTGCGTATTCAGCTTCAGGATGCTGAAGTGCTCCTGCACCACCACTCCGTTATTGTTGACGTGACGCTCAAAGTGATACCCCGCATCCGGTCTGCGAGTATCACAGGCGCACTAGCGACACTTCTCACCGCCCACGCTCATCGATGTGCTTACCAGAACATGCTGCGGTCCGATAATGGCGCCGTTCTGGACAAAATTCGCGTTGAGTCCCCTTCGGGCATGTCCTGTGCACTTCTGGGCCCTGCTTTGATTGGACATACCGTTGTGGAGGCTGACAATGACCAATTTCGTCGTACCAGCCACTGATCCTGCTTCACCAGTCCGTGGTCAACGGATAGTCATCTCCACTGTTCTGTCAATCACTCAATCGTACGTACATGCGAGGCAGCGATGGATTCGTTGCTATGTTCGCTTCCGCAGATCGTCCTGTGCGTTCAAAGAAATCATTTCCCGTCCGGTGACTGATGACTTGCGATGATCAGGATCAGTGTCGATGGTCTAGCCAGTGAATCTGGAACCTCACTCCGACATTCTGGTGAGATATCGATCACCATCGTGGAAAAATGTGCCATGCCCTGCCAGCGAATCGACTTCCGTTAAGATAACCACTGGACTTCCCCGCACACCTCCGCACAAGATGCCAACAATCAGGAATGTACCCCTTTCCTCATCATGGCGCACACTGATATTCGGTGCAGGGGTCTTTATCTGATAGGTCGGTCGGATGTACGGACACGCCACCAACTTAACCTCACGCTCGAACCGATCAGCCCCGACACGATCACGTCGAAACACTTCGATCAGATAACATCCCTCAATTTTCTTACACCGGTGAAAGACGATGCGTCGGAGCGTCGTCAACGCCGGCGATTGAACGTACCAATCCAACACGCTGTTCCGCAAAGCCGAGTCGCTCTGAAATCGCTAACAGCAAGGGTTTGGAAGCACGGGAACGGGAGAACAAGTCCCATACCTTCGCTCTTTCTCGTTGCATCTACTCCTGGGGTCCCGATACCTGGTCTTCGTCTTTCGGAAGTCACCGACCGGAAAGGAGCAATTGCCAGGCATTCACAGAGAGCGTGGCTTCGGTGATAGCGAGTCTGCGTAATTGAGGTGACCGCTCCGCGACTTTTTGTAGCGTATACAGTACAGGGCAACTTGAAACGCTTCGTACTTGCCTGCATTGAAGGTCTCCTTTCATCCCCGCAGCCATGATCTTAGTACCCTCTGGAAGGTTATCAGGGGAATTGAAGTCGGGCGAACCGGAGAAAAATTCGATCAGCTACCATTGAAAATCTGCATCCCAAGCGCAAGTATAGCTACGGAATCCTCGCACGGGATGACTGGACTTGTACCGTAAGCCGTATGGCGCTGAACTCATCCACTGATATCAACACTCCGTTCGTATCGTAGTGGTGATACTCGAAATGATACCCATGATCGGCCCTGATTTCATAATCTTGAGTCCAGATGATGGGAACACAGGGCACGTTGTTCCCCCAGTACCAAGCGATGTCACCGACGTTTTGCCTGTCGAATATATTGCCGATATCTCTGATTTCGAATCGACCCTCGGCATCGCGGATGATGTCGCCATCGAGTGTGCTCGTCATGAAGAGCGCCGACCCATAACCAACACAACGAAAAACCATCCTTGACCATGTCTGGTCATGAGCGGGATTGTCCGCAACGATTAGGATGTCATCCAGGATGCGACCAATTCTTTTGAAAGTAACGGAACCCAGAAACATACTGTACTCCAAAAATCATGAGTAGAGGGTATTTCAAGTACAGTAGGCTGATCTTACCTTCTCAGTTGGGGGGAGAAGTCTGTTCGCCCGGATGAAACCATCCAGTTTTTATGACCGCCATCGACTTGGTGCTTTGAGGAGATCTGCGACTCGGAGGTAGTACCACTCAGGAACAAGGGTCGATCTTCGGAGCCGAGGTGATCACATGACATACATCAATGAATATATTTACAGCAGCGGAGTTTGGCCAGACCCGAGTGCAATCCAATGCCCCCACTGGCGTCCCCTGCAAAGAAACAATCTTGGCGCTTCCGCCAACCGCAACATGAATTGGTGAGACTGTTGCGAATCGTCTGTGCGAAGCTGACCTTACTGTATCAGATCCTCGAATTCCGGTGGCTTGATGTCACCGCAAGGCTTTTCCAGATTCGCAAACAGCTTGTGCGGCTGGATTTTGTGGATCGAAAGGGGACGATTCTTCAAACGGACAGACCCATTTTCGTTCGCGATGCTGGGCAGGGAGTGAATTGCATGATGACAATCCTGCCATGCGAGGGTCCTACCGGTCAAAATCACAGCTATTACATTCACACCGACGGGACCTACGCAATTTACGATGACGAGAAATTTGTCCACACCCTTGCATTTTCGGCGCCAAAGCCAGTGCTCACATAGGCTACGGTACGTTCCGTTTTGCTGTGGTAACCTTAGACTAAATATCGCCACAGCGTCATCGTCTCGCGAGAGTATCCCCGCCCACTCCCACGTCCGTAGCCACACGATGTGTATATATTCCCACCCCCAGAATCGCAGTAATGTTCCACGTGACACGACGTGTATACGATTGCAGCAAGACGATTACAATACTTTCTTTGCCAGTCGCTTCTTCCGTTGTTGTACGTCGAGAGCTTGCTTCTCGCGATACATTGCACATGAATTCTGGTGCATCGAAAGACCTCGTTGATTCGAGAATATCTTCTGGCATGGCCGGCTGCATGCGAACGACATCGCCAAGAGAACGAGCGTCCACCAGAGGACCCACGACTGGTGCATGTGCTTTACGGTGCCCCGGTACTGCCAATGAGCAGGCGCGAGGCAGGTTCTGGGATAATGATATCTCCGAGATCCGTCAGGCTCCAACTCAATATAGTTGCATTTGACCCACGGGCACCGGTTGCTGCCTTCTTGCTGTCAGTCGGAGGTCACATTTGATTGAATTGATGCCAAGGGAGTAAGCTAATGACAATAAGCTAATGACAAGTGATGCGATCAAAGTGATGATTAAACTGTCCAACCAGTCAAGCCAGAATCTGCCATTGTCATCGCGAAATTGCAGACACGACAACTTTATGGCGAACGCATACGTTTGACAGCGAGGACCGTGACAAGGGGTGGGCCTTCTGTTCAGTTTGCCGTCATTGATCTTCCGGATTGGCAGTTCGAAATGACAGGTGAGGTTGGTCCTTGAAGAGGGACATCAACTGTCATGAATAAATGCAGGGATGGGGTTTGGGCTCGAGCGAACACTTTGCGAATCGTCCTGCACGGGCGCGATTACTTGCTATTGCAACTACACCGATAGCGCTGCGCAGGGCAGTTTCCAGGTGCGAAGGCTGCAGTTGACAATGCATGAAGTACACTGTCACCTCCAGACTCCGTTGAATGTTTCCAGGGTTCTCTTGAGCAACACAACGACGTTCCAGCTCGATCGAGGTACCAAGCAGGTGCTCGCGCGCAGCTGTCACTGTTTTGCACCACTGGAACGTCGCTGATTAGACTCTGGTGATCCAACTCTACAGGAAATACGAAAAACACACGGTATTGGCCTCGTCATCAGATGCAGGCAGGACTGATCGGAAAGTAGCCTGAGCATCAGTAAGCTTGTTGTCTGATAGGGATCGATATAGCTCCGCCCGAATAGAGGGAAGCGACCGCACAACGACCGGTCAAGTTCCGTCTTAGGAAGACATCGCCGGGGTTTCGTCGGATATGAACATGGAGTGGGGGAAGTGAAGCGAATGGCGAAAGGAATGCGTGGGAGGACCGATAAATCGAGACGAAGAGCGGTTTGAGGACCGCAAAGTTGACGATGCCAAGTTGGCCGTTAAGGAGCTATCAATGATGGGGTTCTGCAGTTGTGAAATGAGTGCAGAAAGATGGGAGTGTGCTCGTGCACTCAAATACGAAAAGACAAATGCGATACCCACAGTGGTTACCCTGCTTGAGTACTTGCTGCGCCAACCTCTTCCAACATTCGCGTCGGTCGATCTGGCCGTTTCCATGGCAACTTCGAGATTGGCGCATTCAATGAAGAGGTCAAACCGTGTGTTGTTGTCTTGGACAAAGCGTAAGGCCATCTTTGAATGTTGAATCTGAGTCTGTCCACCGGCACATTCCAACAGAATACTCACTTCGGGAAAACCTTTCTGCTGCAGATATGCAAAAATACTTTGGCGTTGATGTTCGGATGATGTGTAACATCTCTTCGTGGTTGTTGCGGAGCAGTGCCAGCTTGACACAATATTCGGTTGGATCAAAAGTGATGGTATGAGGCCGGGCCGAGCGATCCAGACAATGAATGGTTTTGCCCTTGATTCGAGTGAGGTATACCGGGTTGTCGAGAGTGCAGATGACACCGTGATCACTAGAGTTCCGTCAATGAGGCACAGGATGAATGGAGAAGACGATGGCGGACCCTTGTGATAGGCAGTACTTCACATGGTTAAGGTTGAGAATATAAACACGCCAGCATCATCCCACGCGCCGGATTTGATTCATGAATGAGACTGTTGAGTAAAGGTCTTGTTCGCGATGGTTATAGCTGAGAATAGCCTGTCATGTCAGGTGATACTGTGACGAAAATCACTCGTACTGTGTTTGCTCATCAACGCGACCAGGGAGCCGTCTGCATTCCACACGACATATTTGACTGGTGGGCTGTTCACCTCGGTAATGGTTTTTTGCTGCTGTATGTTGTACAAGACGGCCGAAGAGGTCGAGCTGAGAATGAAGCTTCCGGTACCACCGTAAAAGATCTCATTCGTCTGGACGGGCGGTTTGATCGTTTTCGTGACGCCATTCGAAAGGTAGCGTATCTCGATAACCTGCGCCGAAATCATTTGACGCTTCCTCTCCAGATGCATGCCGACATACCTGGGACGTTTTGTTCAAGACGGCAAACCTGTTTTTCGCCACAAAAATGGCACTATGCCTGCTTCCCCGCTTCCCATCGACAGACGAATCCTTGGCTTCTCCTTGGGATTGTGTCAGGAGACTCGTCAGCTCGTACAGTCCATTGTCCGAGGATATGGTGAGAATGACGGTGTTTTCGGCTGGATTGAAACTTAACGTTTTAGGTGGGAAGTAAGGGCTGCCGCATTTTCGTACACCCAATAGGCCGATATCAGATCCAGTGTTGATGTCGTATGCGCGTACATATTTGTCCCGGGTATAGTAGAGCGTATCCTGGTGGACGGCGAATGCGGGTTGCTCACGCTCCAACTTGAAGACAATGAGGCCGCTGTCATGTCCTGCAAGCGACCAATAACCAGCCAAAAAACTCACAGCCTGGATATGTTCTCTCGTTTCGTCTTGGCCCGTCACCAGCATGGGCCCCGACAACAGAGAGCTCGTCATCAATATCGTATCGCAATGCAAGCGTCTGCAAGTACGACATGTGCATAATCCGGTTGTTCAGGTTGCTCCAAGGGTGCACACGAGAACGTAGGCCAGTCTGAAGAATGCCACAGAATCGTTCTAGATAGAAGGTCCAGCTGGCCCACATTGGTCCACAGACCCGAATGTCGCGTGCAATGTGTAAGAGGGCATGAACCGTCAAGACACATGTTGGAAGTCGATCCTCGCGATACTGATAGTAGTATCTGAAGTCGGCGTGAGCACGAGCGTTGATGCATTCGATGCATATGTACTCTTCGTATTTCGTCACCCAATCGATGATATCTTCCTCGAGGTCATCAACTTCTTTTGCAGTGAGTTCGTACTTGAGCGTTGTCTTCATGATTGATCCGAATGCATACATGTGCTGATAGTATTTGTCGTCAGAAAATCGGCCTCGCATCACGATCGGTGCCACATGCATGTACCAGAATCCCCAGGACTCAGCAGTGAACGAAGAGCGGTCTTCGGCGATGTTGCCAAGAACACGCACAAAGGCGGCAGGGATATCCTTCACAGCCTCTGCCGTCTCTCGACCGATCTCCTTCCATATGTCCTCGCTGATTTCATAGTTTTCAGAGCCGCTGTTGAGCCCTTTGAATCGGCCTATCCAAAGTCTCACTTGATTCTTGACGTTATTCTCGCAAAATAGGTGCATCCACTCCCAGGGGTTCGACTTGGCAGGATTCATACTCTCAACACGTCGTATTGCTGCTGGTCCTTTGATTCCATGCAAGATCTCCAGGTCTTTCCGCTTCCCTTTTGTCATCGGCGCAGCTAGTTGTTCAAGGATATCGTCAAAGTGTTTCTTATCGCGTAGCGGAAGCGCACGAGGGTCGAACGAGGGTCGAGTTTGATGGCTGACGAGGGGAGTCTGAAGCGGCACATAGTAGGTTGTCTTGCCCTTCGATATGATCCGCACTCCAGTGATCTCGCAGTCTCGACATGGGCAATACCCGTTATGGCCTTTCATACACGTCATCTTCGATATCGAGATAATATCGCCGTGCTTTTGAATCGCGTAGGCCCGAAGCTTAAAAAAACTTTTCTTGATCGGATCAAACGTTGGGATTCCAAAGGCCAACTCGACCAACTCGTCTTCAAGGGGGACCATGAACGAGGGGTAATCAACAGGTGACTTGGGGCCTGGAAGCACTCCAAGGCAATAAAGATTTGGGAGGCGAGCGCGGATCTGTGGTGGAAAGTTGTAGAGCTGTGAGAGGATGGGCGTTGCAGAAGGCCCCTTTCGGCGCCTCTTGAATAGAAGGTATCCATCTACCGCAATCGCCAGGGCCATGTCGTGCTCTCCAGAAAAATAGTGATATGGTTGGGTTTCGCGATCGACAACGACCTTCGTGCGCAGGAGAGAGCGATAGTGTTCACCATCGAAAACGTCGCGAATTTGGCCGGGGTGGTGTACGTAGTTGTGACGGTAGGAGAGGGTTTCGATAGCTTCGGGCTTCCGAAAGAGTGCCTGGAGACGAGGGATGATTGGAAGGTACATGAAGAGACGCCGAGCACGTCCTGTCCTTCCATACCGTGGCTCCTTGCAGTACGGGCAGATTTCGTGGTGCTTGAGTCGGCCAAGAAATGCTGCGCATGAGTTAACACAGCATTCGTAGTACACGGGTTCGATTTTGGCAAGCACAGCGAGGCGGTAGGTGATGACCCACTCAGACTCAATAGTCATCTTGTGGCTGTAGGTGTGTCGCATTTGGTCGAATGTGTGGCGGCTCAGGTTGCTCATGATTTTTAGCTTGAACGACCGGATATTGTCTCGGTCTTCCTCGGTCAGTGTACTGTTTCCTGAGGTGCGCGGCAATCAGAACTAGCAATCAAGCAGCGAATATGGGAGACTCACGAAGTTTCCAGATCTCCTCCTCATCGTCCAACCCGGTCATCTCACGCAATTCCTGGTAAAGTTCTTCGAGCGTGTGTCGTTGATTGTCGTCTTCGTCGAACTCAAGAGCTTGAAAGTATTCTTCTAGCGCTGGATCGGTATCCGAGTCCAAGTCGTTATCAGATGATTGATCGCTTTCGTCCGATAGATCTGCAGCTGGTTGACCCCGGTCGTCGCTGCCGTCGCTGTCAGATGCGGGATCGAGTACTCGATGATCGGTCGAGGAGGGGGAACTGTCAACGTCCATGCATTCGCTCTCCTTGCAAATAATCTCGTTAGTTAGCGAATTGTTACAGGAACCTTGAGGAAACACAACGAACCTCAGAGTCGGACGCCGATGTCTCACCGTCCGAAATGCTCTCGGAATCTTCCATCAACTCGGGGTTGGCTTGACGGTAATGGTTCCTACGGGCGGTATAGCCGAGGATCCGATGGCATTCAGGCGAGCAAAGGCATCGTTTTCGCTTGCGCGTCATATCGATGGAGGGGGTGCAGTTAGGGTTAGGTTTTAGGACTTAGGCATGAAAAGACGCCAAGTCGCACGTGACTCAAGCGCGCCTATCTCCACCGCTATGGCAAAGGTCAAACCGGTCAAGAACCAGAAGCAGACGAAGAAATCCAAGAGTTCTGCCATCGAACGCATTAGCAACAAGCATAGCTACCTACAAGACGAGGTCGACGATTTAAAGAGTACGTACCCTTGACAATCCCATTGATTGATGTCATCCTCGACCATAATTACAGGGAAGGATCGCGCGCGTAAAAAGGCCGCCAAGGCAACCCAGCGCCGCCGCCGCCGATCTGCAAAGAGGTCTAAGAAGATCCCAAGGCCGAATGGATCAGCAAACCGTTCTACCAAGGACGGTCACGGTTACTGCCTCATAGACGAGATGGGCCTGACGGAGCAGAAGTGTCGGTTTGTCAAGTATAGGGTACGCATTTAGTCGACTATAATAATGGAGTATTAACTACTGATGTTTCCGCAGACGACGGTTCGACTACTTACGATCAAAGCACTCGATCTCACGAAATCGATCACTAAGCAAGACCCGGACTTGGTCAATTGGGTTGTGAGAACGGTAAGTCTAATATTTGATCATTTAACAGCATATATGCACTGACCTTTGTCGTCTAGGCTCAAGAAAAACACTGCTTCCTTGAGAAATTCGTTGGTGGATGGCCAATCCGTGATTTCATCCTTATGTACCTCCACAACCACCGGTCCCACAACAACAAGAAGGCCAAACAAGGCGGCAAGGTATGCATTATTTTCTTTCGCATATATGCCAGTTGAGAGAACCTCGAGCATTAGGATTCCTCGGAGCTTGAGGAATCCGGAAGTGACGATACCAACTCGGATTCCAGTACAGATGAACGCCAATCACGGCGTAAGAAAATCAAGAAGCGTCTTTACCACAAGGCCTCGAACTCGGACTCGGACAGCTCTGTCGATGAGCGCGATAGTGACTCGGAGGATGACTCTGATGGTGTCAGTGATCACAACATCGGACATAAGGGTGTTAGCGAGGCGAAACTGAAGGTACGCTTATCGTCATTCGTCTATTGGGACATTATTACAAAGATTCCTGGTGTAGCAATCCAAGAAGGGTGCGAAGAAGACGGCCAAGGTTCCCATTACCAAGGAAAAGATGTCAAACGCAAAGAAGAGTGTGAATAAGGCATCCGCGGTCAGCAAGGTGGTGAAAAATAAGACGTCGAAGACCTCTGAGCCTGGACGGACTTGGAGAGACACGCCGGCAGCGAAAAAGATTAGCAAGATGATGAAGAACCCGCCGGTCCTCAAGATCAAAATCACGAGAACGCACTGTAAGATCGTCTTCATTTCTATACCAGCATTCATCTCCGAGGCCATTCTACAGGAACACCGTGACGACGATAACAACAGCGACAATGACGCCGACTTGATTCGCGTCAAGAAAAGGCATGACTCCCGGCGCTGCGTTGATCGCTAAAACGCGCAACCTGTGCGATTCAGACAACGAAGACGAGGTGCTCATTTGTTGTACAATTGTCCTTCGTATACTGACGTTGAACCTCACCTCAGGACAAGATTGACAAGGGCGCTGTGAGGAGAGCACCGGTCTCGGCAAAAACTGGATTCATGGAGTTGTCGCCGCTCAGGAATCTAACACCAGATGATGTAGAAGCAGCACAATTGCCCGAGTACATCTTTGAGGAAGAGATCGAGGACACCAATCTTCTAGACGAAATGGCTGCTATGAACAAGCAAGAGCTAAGTTTTTTTGTCCACAATCCGCTGTGGTATCGCCTGAAACCACACCACAACAGACGTTCATCTCATCCAAACGTCTCCCCGACGTCTGCCCACATGGTAGATGCACAGATCCCGTTCCAGAAGACGCACAACCCACTCTCGTTGCCATGTTCAAGCAGTATGGGAAGTTAATCAAGAAGCACGGAGTCGGCTCAGCGACACCCCTCTGGAATCACAGTTTTTCGATTCACCTTGAATTGGACAAGATCAATAAGCGTGGACCTCGATCAGAGGTTGTCAAAATGAAGGCCCAGGTTCCGGGACATACCCGACCGCATCATCGCCATGAAACGGGAACTGCTGGAACTGATCTATCAGAGGGGTGTCTCCGGTCCAGGCTTCGTGCAAGATCAGTTCCGGGCGTTGCTGGGTCGGAATGGATTTGGATCACCCCAAACTTATACAAGCTTGCTCGTTCACAATACCCTGCATCCGAACTCTTTAACGCTTCTCGTCCAGGATAGTGAGCCATTTCGTTTTTGATTCGTCTTCTCTGCTCATGGGGCGACAGCTATGGGCCAAAGGGACGATGCATCATCGATAGCACGCTTCTCCGTCTATTTGGCGCGGGCATCCCAGATGCCGCATTCTCGCCCCTGAGCCTGGGCCAATTCACCGCGCTGTTCCTTGTTCCGTACATCACAATCAAGTTAATCATGAAGGATATGCAGTGCAACGAAGTGGAAGCCTACAAGATCATGCTCGAAAGTGGTGAGGTTGGAGAAGGGCTCCACCCTGATGACGACGAAGATGAAGAATTGCACGACATTCTGGATAGCAATATGGATGTAGTAAGGGCAGCACACGACGCGCGCGTGGCAGGAGTGAAAAGGAAGGGACTATGACGTTCCAACTGTACAAATATTCAAATGCCACGCACTTTCATCTCGCGCGCGCATTTTCTGTACAGGGTCCGAAGCTGGGCCCTGGGGTCTCGGAGGACGTCGGGACCTGGAAAATCCCTGTCCGAGTCTGTCCAAGTCCTGTCCAAGTCTCTTCGTTTTTTGCGTCTCACACGTAGATTACAAGAAGACAAATTAGTTTATTGATTAAAAGACAGATGATATCGTAGGGAAAGGAGATTCGAGCTGAATGAGTGTAATTAGGATTAGAGATGTCCAAGTCCGAGTTGAAGAGAGCAGGCACTAAAACTCAAATGTCCGGTCAGCCTGCCAGGGGTTCTGGGAGGCCGTCTGGGGCGAAAATGAGAAGGTAGGGTCTGGAACTGAGGTGGATGGGGGTGGTGTGACTGTGTCGAGGATGGCGTTGGCCGGTGGTGGTGTCCAGGTTGCTAGATCCTCGAAGAAACCAGGTGGCGACCCAAGGTCATTGTGCCATCGTCGTTGAGTGGACCCATTGTGCCGTCGTGATTGAGAGGGATGTCGACGAGGATTGGTGCAGTGCTGGACCCAGCAACGGTCGGCTCGGATGCGCTGGTGATTGCCTCAGCAGCAGTACCTGGGACAATGGCTGCCAGGCAATGAAGTCAGAACATCGAATCAATCCGAGTGCAGTGACTTCGGAATACTCACCAGTCCCTGCAGAAACCCCAGCAGGACCATCTTCCGCTGCTATTTCTGTGTTTTTAGCATTTCAGCAGTATGAAACCAATACAATCAGTACTCACATCGAGTGACGGTGCGACTCCGAGTCTTCTGTTGCGGTGGAGGGTCAGAGTCCGCGGTGAGTGAGCCTTCATGGTCACTGCTTTTGTCATCCGAATTGGCCCTGCCACGTTTTCTTTTTGGCCTGGAGCTGCTTCCTGCGCTTGCGCTGACACGCCCTTGAACTTGAACAAAATCCACGTCAGCGAAGGCTGCGACAAGTCAACGGTGAGAAATCACATGCATTTGACTTTGCCCTTCGATGGTTGACCAAGGACAGGCACACTAGCACTGCCTACGCTGGTCCAACTGTCGACGACTGACGCTGGTATAGCAATACGGGTAGCTCAATTTGTTGTCAGCACACTTGCTAATTCAGCTGTAGGGATACGATTTGGGCTCACCAATCACGATTTGGCTTTGGCGGAAGCCTGATCTCGTCGCGGGGTTCTTACCGGGAAAACGTCACTACGCTTGCCCAGACGTGGAGCGCTGAGTGTCCAAGTATCCTGRTYRCCTTTCCAGATGGTAGCTCATGGGCTCCTTCSCGTCCTAATTAATGTTTGGACATTCCAGTATGTTTTCCACGTCGGAATCTGCGTGGGAGCTACCCGTTCGGACCCAATTGCAAGACACCTCGATTACACGAGTGGGTGAGGACACAGTTGATGAGACGCAGTCGGGGCTAGCCTGAGGATGATGGACTGGGTGCTAAACGTCCAGAGTTCGTTTTTTTATCCGGACAAAATACTTTACATCGAACACACCAGCGTGGATGGTAAAAGAATTGAGAGCATTTCGACAGAGCAATGGTTTCATACAATCGTACATCTTCATATTATCAGCTACACCCAGCTCTCACACAATCGC
>CEMM01316746.1:0-11042 GCA_900068975.1 Hygrocybe conica | reverse complement strand
GCGATGGTTTTCCGTCCCGAGCGCGCGCGTCATTGGTCCTGGGCTGACTCTATCCCCCTCAGCCCCTCAACCCCTCTCCCCAAATCGACCCACCCTCGGTCTCCTGCCATCTATATTTCAGGTATGTTTCAGAAACCTTTTGTAGCACTACTAATTGGATTGGTTTCTGTCGGGTGCGTTTGTTCCTGGTGCTGTGTCCTTTATATATTATCTTTTGTACGCTTCGTATCATCAACCAATATATTGATATATTATTATTTATCATGCAGAACATATTATCCTTCACCTCCTCTTGTCTCTGCATCACCTGCCTTGCCTCTCATCATGGTCTTCACCATTTCCTCCACAATCTGTGCGACTCTCCATAGCGACATTCGTCGCTTGCTATGTATTGCCGAGCAGCAAGGCGTGCCATCAGATGAATTCACTGCTGCTTCTTTTCTTGTGGACTCTTTAGCTGATTCTCTCTCCTCTTGTGCTCTTGATTCAACCTCCACATCTGCTGTGCTTGAATCTCCTCCCTCATGTGCTGCCAACTCCACTCCTATTGCTGCCAACTCCACTCCCGTTACTGCTGACTCCACTCCCATTGCTGCTGACTCCACTCCAGTCCAGCGGCCGACCAAGTTCCTCTCCCAGCAAGCTCACAAAGCTCTCGAATATAAGGCTAAGCGAGCTGCTAAACTCAAACTCAATAGGAATGACGGTCGAAGGAAACGAGACGCACTTACTGCTCGAACCCAGTACATGGCGTATCTCCAGGAATCCTCTGATAACTGTGATCTCCTGAATGGCAACCCCACTGATGATGCTTCATCAATTTGCTCTGGCAGTATAGTCTCATCGGCTCTTACCTCACTCACTCCCACCCCGACTCCACCACCGGAACCTCTTCATGTTTACAATGATGAGGGTGAATCAGAAGCACCTCTGTCAGATGATGAGGAGCCTAGGACTCTTGTCTGGGACATAGCGAGCATGCCCAGACCACCCCCCAAGGAGGCTGCTCAACTTATTGTACGCCTTTGCCTGGTCAACCACCATGCTACCAAAGCCAAACTGGAACTGCTCTTAAGACATTTGGCCTCATCCTCTTCCCTTGAAGACACCCAATCCACTACATTGGTGACACTAGCAGACATAGCACGTCATTGTGAATCAACTGGATCTCAAGTTGCGGAGAAAAGTTTTATTCATATGGTAGCATTATTGCAATTCACACTCTGGATTGAACAGTATGTCTTCTCAATTTAATCCCAAGCAGTGCATTATTTACATTATCTTACTAACAGCTTTAAACAAGAACTTCAAATACCTGTCAAGCACATTGGACCCCGCTTTGGAATTGCCATAGAAGACACTCAAAGGTACTATTCTGCTGGAACAAGATTAGCATATTTGGCCTTTTCCAGTGCGTGAACCAATGAAATGCATCTGTTCACACTTATGTAAAAGACATTGTAGGCTCCCCATATATTCTGGTGATATTGGCTCTATTAACAGAGATGACCAATGTATTGCGAAGGATGCCTGTGGACTCTCTGTCATCTTTGGGACTACACCTCAAGCAGCTACCTGGTATGCTTCATATTAAATTCTGTAATCTGGGGAAGTGGCTAATGGGACATTTAACGGAGTAGAGAGCATTGAAGGCAATCTGCTTCGCACCAGATTGCTTCCAATCATGCAGCACATGAGAGAAAACTGTAGAGACACCATTTTCCGTATTCCATTGGCAAATCAGACATATCTCAACTTCTGGGACATCAATAGATGTGACGAAGAACTGAAAAAAGTTAATTTCAAGTATGTATTCTCTCTCTATTGTCAAACATATTAACAGTGATTCATATAGACTATTCAATCCTGGTCGGAGATCACCAGTATGGTTCAATTCTTCCCTGTCTGTGATTCCTGCAAGGGAACCAGTAAATTTTCTGCCACCGGCAACAACACAAGTGGACATTCCAATTATCCTTAACCGTAAGAGGCTTCCTTTTAAGCCTGGAAATGCAGTAGAGTGGACAGAGAAGCAAAGAGCCCTTGCTAAGAATGCTACAGTCATGGAATCTGTGGCAGAATTGGTGAGTGACTAGAAAAATCTCAGATATAGTCAGTCTAACATGATATGACCTGTACAGGTGGCAGCTCTTGAACAGCCTGGAAGAGAGAATTTTATTTATTTTGACCTTGCAAAACAGGACAAGTACGTTTTGTGGGCACTATACTACATTTTCTTAGCTAACACCTCATAGTGACGCTATTCTTGCCAAAGATATCAAGGAGAAGTTGGCTTTTCTGACTATGACTCACATGCCATCAGTTCTCGAAGAGTTCTGGCCTGATTTCTCAGATCTCATATCTGTTATTTTCATGGGGGAATTTTATCCTGACGACTCTACAAAGCCCAAGTATAATTTTGCTGCTTTTCATTTGCACTTTTACAACCGATATTCACTGAATGTAAGTGGTGTTATTTTGTAATTGTTACCGTTTCTGATGTGGCGCATAGGGGACTGGTGCACCTATTAATGTGCATCCAGACTTTATCAAAAAGATCACTGCTATCAAGGGCAACTGGTCTCAACGGGTTCCTCGTGTCTCTGAGGACATCAGAAGAGATTCAGATAGGTTTCAAGCTGTCTGTGAGCTGATGAGATTTATCACACCCTTCTTAAGAGTCAACGTAAGCTGTATTTATTTTTTTCCTTGCCATAAATCCAGCTAACATATCTTATAGTTCCAAGAGCTGATTCCTGAGGAATATGACTATATTGAAATCTACTGCGACAATCTCCCCTTGAACGACTCTCCAGAGTCTAGGCCGTTCACGGGTATAGTGGTCAATTTTTGTGTTGCCACTGATGCGCACTTGGACCATACAGATGTTCTTCTGTGTGTTCTGATCCCCTTTGGCAAATGGGAAGGGGGTGAGATTGTGCTTCATAACTTGGGATTAGTGCTTAAGATGCACTCTGGACATGCCTTGGTATTTCCTTCTTGTAATATTGTTCATTTCAACCTTCACTTCAAAGGTTTACGAGGTTCTATTGTTTTGCATTCCGATGGGAGAGCAAAAGGCTGGGTAAAGAAATTTAACGGATGGGCTAATCACATTATATCTTCTTGACTGAATATTCTATTTCTCTGTGGTATTGTTTATTTATCGTCTTAAAAATGTAATTGTCACTTGAATCTGAAGTCTAAGTCAGGTATATAAACACAAACACCAAAACTGCCCGTGTCCTCTTCTGCGTATACATTATCATCTCAAATCACCACTCTCCCCCTTTCCTCTCACCAATATGTCCCTTATCAATTCAGATAACCATGACCACTGAACCTCATTGCACAAACTACCTGATGAATCCTATCTGTACTTGTGAATTGCATCATAATCACAACCACAGAATGTATCCCAAGTCGACAGTTAGGATCACGTGATCCAAATCTCTCGTGGACTTGTACCAACATTATCTCTTCCCATCACCATCACTTCAGCTTCTGCCATTCTTGCTATGTCATCCCAAGCTGGTCCCATGAAAGAGCTGTATCGCTTCAACTATACACATGAGTTGCAGACAAGATACAGAGGTGTCCCTGCTATTAACTCTGGGGGCAGAACTGCGGTTGAAATTCGAGGGCTACTGCCCAAAGGTTGTGTTGGATTTGTCAACATCAACCTTATCAAGGACAAAGGCCATGCTGGATCTGTGAGAGTCATGGTGCACAGGTAAGTAGTTCCTCTGACGATCACCTTAGCAACGGTCATCATTGACATGTATAGGTTTTCTGAAGTCCCTTGCGATAGGGCATCACTGAGCATGGCTGATGGAGACATCAATGTTTACTTCGCTGATGAGGTGTGTGGGATCAGATTGCGTCTCTATTGTTGCTGTCTTTGACAATGTGGGCTCGTTAGCTGTTGATCAACACTCGTGTGGATTTCAAAAGCAGTGACACATCCTTTCCTATTCTTTCTCATGGCCAGGCTGGTCGCTATTGGATCAGACTTCAGATGACACAAGATATCGTCAAGTCTGTGGGCATCAAAGTGAAGATGTTTGTTGCCCATGACATAGTTGTACCCAGGTACAGGTATTTGCGTCGTGTCACACTTGACACTCTTTTGGAGCATGGGGATGCACTCTACGGCGATTCAGAGGAAGAGAAGGAGTTGTTTGATGAGTGTGTTGACCAGACAATTGTGAGTCGTATTTGCTAGCTCATTATTTAATGTGTGGTGTTAACTATCTATTTGAAAGGGAAAGAGCAGTGTGGGAGGTGATTCATCTGACACATGATAGCGTCTAGCATGGGACACTAGACGACTGTTTTTTCCATTTGCATTCACAATTTATTATCGTCAGGCCTGTCCATCTGCAAAGCACTCTAAGGTAACACTTTTATCCAAGTATGTCTGATCCAAGATCTTCTACATATGTTCGCAACCATATTGTATCATCTCTATTCTCTTCTGAATACGTACAACCATTGTGAGAGTCTACTACTTCGCACTAAGGCAAATGTATAGATCACATGATCCAACTATTTTTTCGCTATCTTTGTCCTCGTCTCATTGTCTCATTGTCATGTCACAACCCAACACATTGGAGTCAGAGGTCTTTTACATCATGGCCAAGCAGCGTGATATTCGTGTCATGTATACGCTCTCAATTGATTCAGAAGGCACCCGTTGGTTTGCACTCAATGTAGATGGCACGGCAGATCAATATGCTTTCCTACATCTGTCCTTGTCAAAGGGAGAGAAGTCATCTGGGAAGATCAAGTATACTATGTGGTATTTCAAAAGCCCACATTGTCGTCGTATTGGAGTTGGTTTGGTGGAATATAATCCACCAGATGAGGATTTCAATCGCACCAGGGTGAGTGATCCTTTTGATGATGAGAGGTCCCTATGGAAACCAACCAACACACAGATCGCAGCTGGAGGGGTGTATGACTTGGATCAAGATGGGAATGAGATCAACTTGGCTCAAGGAGGAGACATTGGGACATATGTGATCAAGATAACACCGGACATCAACGACAACATGGACACCATTACTTTACAGTTGGATGTCAAGACCTACTACTGCGACACTCGACAGACTCCCAGGCCCAGATTCTTCGTCAGATTTCCACAGGATGCATATCAGAGACATTCTCACAGATTAGTGACATCTTACAAGAGTGTGGAGGAGTTAGATGAGGAGGAGCATGACGTAGAACGTCGTGGCCGTGAGTTTTTATTGATCTCATAATGGAAAAATCATTCACAAAGATGTTTTTCAGAATACCTGTATGTTCACAGTACAGATACATATGTGTATGAACCCCAGAGTCCCTATTATTACGACTCAGATGCTTGGTGAGCAAACAGTGCCATTCACTGATTATTACTAAATAATTTGCTGCATGGTGTCTTCACAAGCAGACAACACAACAATTGTGAGTAGAACAATTCCATACCCCCTTTATCACTGATACAAACACTATAGTCCAGATGAATCAACAACAAGGAGCACAAAGTCCGTGAACAATAGCCTAGCCAGTAGACTAGACTATCATTTTTACTGCTCCATCGCCTTCCTTACCCCACCCATCACCCAAATCATTTGCTATGATATCAGTCCGTCTGAGAACATCACTGGAAATCTGCCTCCACATCAACTGCATCGCTAACTCCCAACACAACAAGCCACTGAACATTAAAGCTGAGGTGCACCTGACCAGCTTTTGTCCTGTATGTGTGTGCTGTGTAGCCCACAGCCGCCAAGGAATTCTTTGGAGCGTCATCAGTCCACAAGGGTAGATTTTCCAATTTGTCAAGGTTATGCAAGGGGTCAAATTCAGGTGCTCTGCCATCGTAAATGGGAACTAAGACCAGTGTAGTCAGTTTTCCTTAAGATATGCAGGCAAAATTACACATACCAGTGTCATGATAGTCAAGAATAGGTTTGAAGGGCTTTTGTCGGCCAGCCAGTTTGGATGGAGAGGTAGAAGACTCAGCATCTGCAGTCTTGGCAGGAGTGGATCGCTGCTGAATCCTGGGAGCCTTTCCAGGATACTTGGAAAAAAAACTGAAGCCTGGAGACACAGGTGCAACAGTGGCTGGCTTGGTTCCTTTATCAGGAGAATCTAAATTCACGTCCATGAGGACACAACACCAACAATAACACACTGATCATACTCTGCTTGGACTTGCTCCCGAAGTCTTCATTACGGGTGTTGAAATACAAGACCCAACCATAGGCATTGGCATTGAGATCAGGCACCAAGTCATACTGCATGCAGAAGTGGGAAGCAAGACGCTCATGCTCCTGGATGTGAAGCACACCACCAATCTTCTTGTTCCTGGTTTCACCAACTGGCTTGCCATAGACAAGAGAGCAGCTGTTGACAAGTATGAGAGAGACACAGACACAATGGGTGCCTGTGCCAGGCAAGACCAGGAAGCGCTGGGACCCAAATCTGGAGATGGTAACCTTTTCAGGATCACATCTGGACATGTTCACATAGCGGCCAGATTGTTGGAAGGTCAACCACTTGAACAAATAGCTGAGCAGGGAATGTGGTTCATCGGTACTGCTCACAGAGACAAGACACCACTCACGCTTCATCATAGGGATTAAGCACCTCTTGCCATATCTGAAACCAAACCAAGCTTGGTGCATTGGTGCGTGTGTCCTCACCCCAAGGCAGGAGTTCACCCCACCTAGAATGCATTCATGAGATATGAACAAGAAGTTGCGCTATACTCACTTAAGCCAAGGCAGGTTCTCATATGTCTCTGCAATGACATAATCCTGATAGGCCTCTTTCATGACAGCAAATTGAGGAAGTTCATTCTGGTTGCGAACAAATCTAAGAGCACATGATCAGTTCAAATACACACTGCATCAATGTAACCAAAATCTACCGTGGCTTCATGACATCCTCTAGGTAGACAGTGTCCTTGTTGATATTGGTCACCTTGTCTTTGCCTTTGTCCACTGTCGTTGTGATCTTGGGCTTTTCTGCTAGCCTAGACTTCTCCACCTCCTTCGCCTTCACCTTGCCTTTATCTGAGGTAACCACTGGGCCTTTCCCAACCTTGGCTTTCTTTACACTAACATGGGATCAGTCTCTAGTACAAGCAATACCACAGACGACATACCTGGACTTGTTGTCAACAAAAGGGTCAGATGACTCTGTCACATCTGAGGCATTGCTGTCTTCACCACTCTCATCACTATTTTTGTCTTGACTGCTAGCAACCTCTTCACCAGATGACTGTTCATTGTCGTTGTCCTCATCATCATCAGGTGTTGGCTTTTTCTTGTGATGGCTTGCAAGCACAATATTATCACATGTTGTGCTGAGCAACAGGACAACTCACTGAACAGGTTTGGGACTCTCGCTCTCATCATCACCGTTCTGACTCTCAGAGTCATATAACACCTCATCATCAGATGACCCAACAAGACGCTTCCTCTTGGCAGACCTAGGCAATGGTGAGCCACTATCATTGCAGAGCATAGATGTTATCATTTACCCTGTGATAGCAGACTGCTTCTCGACAGGACTATAGATGTCTAGGTGAGTGTTTGATACTTTTAGTGAACAAAGATCACCTACCGAGGCACCACAACAGATGGAACCTTCTTATACCTTGGAGATCCAGTTGAGGATGTAACTTTGACACGCTTCACAAACTCTTTGGAGACCTGATGGCCTTTGTCTCCCTTGGCAGCATAGTCTCTATAGGCAAGGTTACAGATTCAGTTAGGGCATAGCATGCTTGACTGACTTTGCAAATGTGATTGGCTCCAGCTTCTCATACTCAGGTGTGCCAGGTGTGGGTGGGCGAACTTTGGCAGTGGAGCTGGATGAGAGAATAAGTCTCCTCACAACTACACACAAGGACCCAACTCACCGCTTGGTAGGAGATGCATCACGGACCTTGGCCTTGGTATATTCATCATCAACAAGCCTATATGAAGACATCATCGGTTGAATATCCTCTTCCACATGCACAAGCTTAGGTGATGCACATTACAGAATCATCACTCTCATCCTTCTTCGTGTCTTTTCTGATGTATAACAAAGTGTGAGTAGCTCAATCTAACTTCAAGGATCTAGGCCTACTTAACAACTGTCCTCACAAGCACAATATCACTGTCACTCTCATCCTTCACTTTGGGTTTCCTGATGCAGGTCAGTAACTCACATTATCAATGGTTTGAATTATTCCTGACCTGATGGACGTATTACTTCCCTTAGCCATCTTCATCACAGGGATAATTTCTTGCACAGAGTTGCTGCAATACACACAAAGTGAATAAGAACAGCATATTTCGTATTGAGGCATGTACCTGCTAATGCTGACTGCACTCTCTCTGATAGGATTATTGTCAGAGATTGCAATGCTAAATGAGATAGCCACTTACTCATCCTGGGTGGTAGACCAGTCTGTGACAGACACGGCAGACCTGGTGGACCTGGTGGACCTGACAGGCTTGGCTTTAGGAGTAGCAGCAGCAATAGAACGACGAGGAGGCATCTTTGTAGGTGGTTGATCGAAAGAACAGAACCAAATGTCACGTGTTGTTGCAGGTCCACTGTGTAGCTGGGTATTTGCATATGTTTGGTGAACATCAACACTGGCACGGAGAGAAGATCCATTGAGACCAGGTGAAGAGTCACCAGCCATGGATGAACACTATGACTTTTCTGCAGCCAGTAAGTCATCATGTAAAGATCTACTACCAACCTAACCACTGACTTAAATTGAAGGTAATGCTCTGCAAACCATTGTGGAGGAACGCATCAAATCCAAGCCAGACATGCAGATATCTGTGATGAACCATGTGAGTAGTAAACCCCAGACAATATCATACATCTGATCATATCTAAGGAGTATATTAATCAATTTGAGGTCACAACAACTACCCATCCCACTCGATGGCGTATGCTGCACACCCTTGACAATGGTGATAGAGAAGAACTCATACTGCGTGTTCAAGGCATATTGACCTTGAAAGATCTTCCACCAATTCAAGAGCGGTGAGTTGACTCCACTGTCTGTCTATGAATTACCAGCTGACAGAATAGAACAGGCGCAAAAAGAAAACAGAGGATACCAAGTTTCTTCGCCAGTCTGTACAGCTCAGTGGCCTAGACACATTGATGTTCAACAATGTGGTCCACAACATCAGAACCCTATATGCAGAATATTCACGCCACTTCCAAGCTGGTGATCTCCACGTCTGGAACCCTGATACATTCATGACCCATCCTGCACTCAACATCTACAACCGCTACTTCTACACCACCAAGGAATGCCCCAACCAAGCAGCAATAGCACTTGGAGATGCCATAGACCCTCACCACATACTAGCAGCAATGGGACTTGCATCTGGACTCATTCACACAGGCGACAACCAGGTTGAGTACTTCAAGTTCACTACTGACAGAAAGTGAGTTTCGCTGTGTTGAGTGAAGGATAACTAACATAAGTAATCACAGGATAGCTCCAGCCAATCCCATGACCTTCCATGTGGGTGACATTGTAGAGGTGAACTTCTCTGTCGTTGTGATGCCTGTGAAGCAGAACAAGCATCAGATGATGTTGGTGTTGCGAGGATTGGCTCTGCTAGACAGCAGACTAACTACTGTAAGAGAGACTATCTGGCATCCATAGTAATCTAACAGCAGCATATCAGCTTGCCCACACCAAGCGCATCAGCAAGATATCATCTTCATACCACCAGCAGGTGTCAGCTCTCGCTCTCAAAAGGAAGACATGTTACGATGAAGATGAAGAGAAAGAGGTTCAACAAGTGAGAAAGGGTGTTATGGACATGTCAGTGTAATGTAATGCTCTTGGTTTCTTGAATTATCACAACAATGAGGATGCCTGATCCTATACTCCCTCTGTTGTACATCTAAGACGGTGTCGACCAAATAAAGGTAAATAAACACATCACTTCATGCAAACCGACACAGTCAAACCATGGTCTTACTATTCTGAGCAGTACTACCTCTATGAACTTGATGCAACTCTATCCCTAGATGCATCTGTCCAGTTCAAATTGGATGGTCGAACTTGGCTTAGGAATGTGGAGCTCGACAAGGACACAGATGCATCAACACCCCATCACAACAAGAAGGATGACAGAGACAACCTATCGACACGTTCATTTGTCATTGATGCTCGTGGTCCAGAAGGCTATGAAGCCTTTGTTGACATCAAAATCAGGTCATCAGTTCCAAAGCCTATGATTGTTTCTCTTGGGAGAAAGTTCCACGATGCAGAGAATGTGGGTCACCTGTCAATCACAGACAGAAATGGTTTGCCAGTCTCCACTGCTGATACTCCGGTGAGAATACATCTTCACTCCACTGAACAACTGATGTGCTTAGTATACAGATTGTACGACATGATATGCAATATGTGGATCAGGGCCTTGATGATGGGGTAGTTTTGCATTCGGCCCAGCCTGCAGGGCAATTTTCTGTTCACGTCACCTCTCACCACCATCATCCATTCATCACACTGGAAGCCAGATTGATTATGGTCCAGCATCAAGCTTACCAACGATACCGACGCCAGTATCTTCGACTTGTCTCAAAATATGATGTGGATCGTCTTGGGACAGATGTCTTGTATTGGGACCTGTGCACCCTACAAGAGCTGCATATAGAAAAAGATGTGAGAGAGCAGAAGGAACAGGAGAGTGCCAAGGAAAAACAACATATGGTGAGTACACGTTGCAACCCTAGTGAATATTTCTAAACCACCATATCAGACTTGGAGGCAAAAACTTGCACTTGCACGCAAAGAGGTGAACTGAGGCAGCAAGCTTATGGGGCCTTCTTATATCCACCATTTTCCACCCATGTAATACCTGCATCGATATAGTTTCATGGACTGGCCTTTTTTGTGAAGGATACTCAATATTTCATGATAATTACAAACAACACCAAACAGTGACCGTGCCCTGGATACAATTCTACAACCATCTTTGCTCTTATGCCCACCTTCACTTATCCTCGTT
>CEMM01316678.1:1061-12486 GCA_900068975.1 Hygrocybe conica | reverse complement strand
TTGTTCGTGCCCTGTACTTTGCTGATTACTATCTAAAAATACCAGCCACCGCCACGAGCGATGTTCGCGAACCGACGGACAAGCCGTCTCAGCATCGGATAGAACGGCAGGACGTCCACGTAGGTCTATCACCTGATTGATCATGAATGGTCTGCTATCCAAAACTCTTCAATCTAGGCCAGTTTTACCTCGCTGCCGCCTGGACCGATGTCAATCGCTGGCAATACTGAGGTCCAAGATGGTGACACATCAACTGGGTACCATCACCCCACCGCACCAATCGCAACACCAACAACCACAACTCTGCCTCCGCTCTCTTCTTTTATACATGTGTGGCCCAGAGCACCCGGCCGTCAAGAACTAAAAGTCGTCCCTTACAATCCAGTACCGCCCAACTCGGCCAATTCCCCACCTCCCAGGGAGACTAAACGTCAACGAGCGAACGAGGGCGAGTGATTTCATCAGCAGCAAGTGAGATACCGAGCACGATGACGACTGAAATGAGCTGCTTCGGCATACTAGCCTTATCAACCCACACACACACACGTTAGTGAGTCCCTCCCTAATGTCTCATCAGAATGATGCTTGCATCTTTCGGGCCGAACCCGTCTGATTTTGTGATATCCTCCATGAACGATTGCTCACCCTTCTTTCTTGCAGGCCTATGTTTCTGCTGTTGTCCATATTCGAGAAATCACCACATTATGTCAGCACCTATATTTGTACAGTATGTCCCCTTTGCTTTCGATTTATTACCCAGTTCAAATCGCCTGAACATGATCCTCGTTGACTGAGGTCTCCGACGGCCAAGACAGCCATTTATCAATTGCAACGAGTGCATGCGGTGCCTGGAGCAGAGAATCAGAGGAATGAAAAGAATCCTCTGGCTTCTCACCTCCCTTTGAACACACGCCATGAGACTCGTTCACCTTCACACACTCCTTTGCCCTGATTTTTTTTCTCTGACGTTTTCCGCTCGTACATACCCTCTGCATCGACGCGCGATCTTCAACTCCCAGCGATTTCTCACGGTTGCCAACGACCTCGACGCTGGACATATGCACATATGCAAAGGCACTACCAGTGCTGAACGAATTCCTCGATCCAGCGATGCGTGGTTGTGCCATCATGCCATCAGAGACAGAAATACTCGACGTGACGTATCAAACCCCCCCCCCGAAAAAAAAATAGTCCAACGTCACACACCATCGCATTACAGCACCTCGGCACACAGCACAGCGAGAGATGCCGAGGAACGGTATCAACGTTTTTGGTGGGCTCATCCCGCAAGATCTGCTGCATTGATAGTCCTCGGGAATACCCTATCGCCACAAACCATTCTTGCCATTGATGATTTCGTTGCTACCCAATCGCGTGCTCTCCTATATGTCGCGGGATGATGTTGCCTTTGCGGCGTGGAAATGTTTGGGTTGTGGGTGTGATATCGACTCCTGCGCTCCATACAATGTCACAGAGCGTCAAAGATGCCAAGAAGAAGTGAAATTTACAAGTGATTATGAGGGTGGCGAGTTGCGCTGCTTTAGCATCCTGGCATCCTCGACTCGCCCAAGTCTCTCGTAAACCGACGACAGTGCATTGACGGTCCTCTGCGTGAAAGGGTGAGAGAGCCCATACACTGTGTCTTGACCTGCCAATACATGCACAAGCAACTGCTCCGCGTCTTCATTGCGGTCTTGTGAGATGTAGACAAGGGCAAGGAAATACATAGTTCCGAGGGTATCAGGATGCTGTGAACCGAGTTCCTTTTCCCGAGCGTGCAGAACTTCCAGGAACAGCTCAGCGGCAGTCTCGTTGTGTTGTTGTGAACGATGGACATCGGCGAGGGCGTACTTTGTACTGAGAGTGGCGCGATCCTCCGAACCGAGCAGCTTTTCGTTTATCTCTAATACTCGTGTGAGCAACGTTTTAGCTTCGCCGTAGCGTTGCTGCGAATTATAGACTTCCGCGAGCCTGTTCATCGTTTGGAGGGTATCGTTGTGCTCCGAGCCGAACTGAGATACTTGACTTTGAAGGGTTTCTACGAGAAGATCCTCAGCATGTTTGTAGCGCTGTTGGCGACTGTAAACTTTAGCGAGGCGATACATCGTGTTCAGCGTGTCGCGGTGTTTCGGTCCGAGTCGAGTCTTCCTACCGTCCAACACTCGCTTGAATAACATTTCCGCCTCGACGTAGCGACCTCTACGCCGGTACACCCATGCCAGATTGTCCATCACGGCGAGGGTGTCGAGGTCATGAGGACCAAACAATAGCTCCCTGTCCGCCATAACGCTTTCATACAGGAGCTCTGCTTCTAAATACCGCCCTCGGCTACTCAGGTACAAGCCCCGGCGATTGTTTGCCAGAAGCAGTGTTTTCTTGGCTGTGCTCGAGATGTCTTGCCGCGATGTCAAGGACTGGATATGGGGAACGAGCGGCTCGCATTGAGGCCACCACTTAGGCAACTCGGGATTTTCGATCTTCCAGAAGGCAGAGCACACAAGCTCCACAGCAAGCTCAAACGATTCCTCATAAAGCCCGCTCCTCCTCGTATTCTCCAGGACCACGAGTTGGATCAGATCATGTATGCGGAATGTCGGGGACTGGGAGGTAGAGTGATATGCGACAAGACAACAGGCCTGGAGCTGAGTAATGGCAATTTGGCGGGCGATCGGAGATTGGATCAACGCGAGAACTGATGCTGTAAATGGAGATCGGGATGGCCGCTGCTGCAATCCAATGATGGCTTTGGGAGATTGGATAAAAGCAAGAAGCGACGATATGAATGGAGATCTGGTTGGCAACTGCTGCGCTTCAGTGATGGCCTTTGCGCCTGTGATCAGCGTCTCCAGGGGGATGCTCTCAGGATCAAAGAATGCTATAACTCGGAGGAGTTTGCTAGCGTCGGGGTATTGCCGATCGAGATCCTGAAGTTGGGATGTGAATGTAGCAGCGACGGATTTATACTCGTATTCGGATAGCTTGTGTTCCCAGCCAATAACCTTTCGAAAGCGAAATGAGCATTATTGCTCGTGAGTCATGCACTGGCTACTGACCTTGATCTTGTGCCTGCTGTCATAGAGTTCTAGCAAGTCATCCAACGAGCCCCGGGATTGATCCATGTATGCAGCGGCATGCGAAATGGCAAGCGGTAGGCAACCGACCGCCTTGACAATGGCCTTGACTTTGGCAGATAATGGATCCACCATTCCAGTATCAAAGTGTCCGCAGAACAGTTCGACGGCTTCTTCTACATTGAGTAAGGGGACCTCGATTATCTCGTGTCGTTCCCCGGCAGTGCTTGTGACTGCGACTGCCACATCCCGGGTGCGAGTCGTGAACAGAATCGTTCCTCGACCATTGACTCGTGGAAGATGCTGTCGGAGAAACTCTACTGTCTCCGGAAAGACGTTGTCAAAAACGATGAGCCAATTCCCAGTATTGACCACTTCGAGCCACCGACGTGCCGCCTCCAATCGAACATTCTGATCGGGATGGGAGTGGTCTGGATGATTGACGAAACGGAGGAGTCGGCAAAACCCTTGAAACAGCTTCTCGACGGTCGTGGCAGAGATCCACATAATATATGCATTCTCTCTGCGAGCAAAAGTGGATTTTGCCCATGAGTAGGTGAGCTGTGATTTGCCTACGCCTTGAATGCCATACAATGCACAACGATTGGGTACGTCATGGCGTTCCTCGAATGCTTTCGCGATAAGCGCCAATTCCGTCTTCCGGCCAGTGAAGTGGATGGAGAGGTTGTCAATCGGCGCATCATTGAATGGAGCTGGACCCGGTTGGGGTGAGTCGGATGCGCTGCCAGGAGGGGTGAAAGGGGTTGGGTGGATGCTGATGTTGTATTGATCACGGCCGATATGACTTAAATTGCTCAAAGGAGCGACGATATTCTGCGGGACCGTACCCTGCGAACGTGAAGACTCAGCTCTGGTAGCGTTGTGAAGGGAGTTGTTCATCGTGTGGTGTGGAGAGGGCTACCGGTACGGGGAGATGACTGCAGGATTCGAGCGCTGTTGACAAGCACAGCCTCATCACACTACAGATAACAGCTTGTGGCGACAGCCGCGACACCGGCAGATGTGAGTCTGGACTATAGAAATTCCAGTTTTGGCTTGCGTACCAACATAAACGCTCCTTCGTCATTGTCCCAGTATCTTTCGATGACAAAGACGACCGAAAGGCTGAACGACGAGGAAAGATCTTCATGTCAACCACAACATTCCACTTCAGGCTGAAGTCACGGGATTACGTCTTTCGAGTCGACGCAAACCACAGAGTCAGAATATGACTACTGTAAGTCACTGAGGTTAGAAAAAACACGGAAAATCAACGTTTGAAAACACGGAATACCAATGTTGCGAACGTTGAAATCCAACGGAAAACATTGAAAAATCAATGTTTGCCGCAAACGTTGAAGTACCACTTTCGACGCTGATTTCCACTGCGTCAAGCGTTGTTTTCCAATGTGTCAATCATTGATTTCCACTCAGTTGAGCGTTGAACAGCAATGTACAATTCATTTTTTTTTCAATAAAATGTTCATTGAATACTACACCTGGCTTTAGCCGTCATCAATCGATTAATTACAACATGGAGAACGATAGCACAGTGCATTTATTGCGTACGATACCATGCATGCAAGCTGCCGTACAGGAACTTGAAGCCACAAGCTGAGTCCACAACGAAGTCCGAATCCGATATCAAGTACTTGAGGGTGCGACCGAGAAACCGAGGAACATCAAGACAATCCGAGTCGATCGACTGAAAAAGCATCAAGACGAAAGCACACAGAGCCGACCGCACGAGCAAGAAAGATGAGAAACCCGCCTCGCCAGCTGGCCGAGGTCTATTTGGATGCCTGGAGTCGCTTGCTAGACCGGGTGCCAGTGGGAACCGGCTTGGCGACCTTCTTGGAAACTGGCGCTTTCTTTGCAGCCGAAACTGATGTCTTCTTTGCAGCCGAAACTGATGTCTTCTTTACAGCGGAAACTGGCGTCTTCTTCTTCACACTGGCATTCGAGGCAGGAACTGGAGCCTCCTACATGCACGAAGTACAGGCGCCGTGAGGTAGTCAACGATGGTGGAGTTATGCAACGCACCACTACAAAGATCTTTTCTGCGAGTTTGGGGCGTTGCTGAGTGTCTTCACCGTGCTTACCCTTCTCGTTTTCTTTCTGAGTTTCAGAATAAAAGGGTGATTTGCTGCACGCACCTCTGTCGCCCAATATCTCTCTCTGACAGCATCTGCATTGCGTTCCAAAATTGCTTGCAATTCCGGATCGTCGTCATCCTCTGGGTGTAGACCTTCTCCAAGTTCACCGCTGTCGAGCATGATTGTATATGCTTCCGCTTCGCTGCACTGCATGTCCTCCATAATGAACTTGTGTGTGATGTACGGAACAAGGAAATGCATCGTGAATTGATGGCTGTCCAGAGGCGAGAATGCGGCATCCGGGATGTTGGTGCCAAATATGCGGAAAAGGCTGCTTGCAATTATCGCCCGTCCCTTCGATCCATAGCTGGCAAATAGACGTTATTCCGTTAATAGAATGGACAGATCGAAAACAAAATGGCTCACTATCCTGGACGAGAAGCGTCAAAGATGATGTCTGGGAGGTATCTCATGCTCGTTCGAGCAAATCTGGATATGTTTGGTGGTGTTCCAAACTCAGCGCGACTAAGCAGCGCTTCGAATTGTTCTTGCATGAAACCTGGACCGGAGATGCCTGTCTGAAACAGTAGAACCGATAGCTCCCTTTTCATAGCAAAAATGCGCTTGAATATCCCCTGAAAATCAGGGTTAGGCCAGCCCTTCGTTGCTACAACCTGTGTTCGAGATTTGCGCTTCGTAATTTTCTCCAATTCCACGTGAATTGAATAAGTATGGTTCCAGAGGACGGCCTTGGAGCTGAAGCCATGTTTGTTGATTAGTTTCCTGTACTGTTTGAACATGCTGACGAGACGTGGCGTTGGATCTTCGGGAACAGGGTCTGTACATCTCTCATGTGGGCATGCGTTCGGGAGTGCCGCTGTCGATACAAAGAAGGCCTGTTGTCGCAAAGGTTCAGACGATATCACAGCGCATTGTAGTTAAAACACTTAGCTTTTGCTTTTGAATCATTGCCAATCGATCTTCATGGATTTCATCCACCGTGTTGAGGTCGTACTCCGACTCGAGCTCAAAATCAGGTGCCTCTGGCGCTGGACCATCAATTGGCGTTTGTTCCCTGAACGGCGACAAGTCCAGGAACCCAGCACGCGGCTTGGATCCGGTGTTCGCAGACTTAGGGACCGGTGTCGTGGGTGACACAGGGCCCAGATCGGTGTTCTTGTTGATCAACTCGATCTTATCCTGAGGTGGGCTTCAGCTCCGATACATGAGGGGACAAGAAAGGGTCACCTCAGGCTCGTCATGGTCATCACACAACTGCCGCATTCTGTCTATAAACGCGGTCCTAGTAGTCTTGCGTTTCTTGGTAGTAGGCATCTGTATGCCATCAGCCTTGTCAGCGCTGCCATTCAAGTTGTCGTTGTGTTCCTGTAGAACGATCTCAAAGGCGAACACCACACGTACACCGAAAATGACAAATGCTTACGGTATGTTTTCGTTTTCCTCCTGGTACTTTGATCTTGAGGACAGGTGGGTTCTTCATCATCGTCCTGATCTTCTTCGCAGCCAGCGTGTCTGTCTGAGTCTGTCGAGGCGGCTCAGAGGTCTTCTGTGTCTTCTTTGCCACCTTTTTGACGACTTTGTTGCTCACAGAGGTCTTTCTCATTTGCTTCGCCGTCTTCGTCTTTCCAGATGTCTTGTTCGTCTGCTTTTCAGATTTCCTTGCACTCAACGTCTTCTCCTTTCTTGCTGGTATATTTGCTGTCTTCTTGTGGTGCTGCGCCAGGCGCCTTTGTAGTATGACGCCGATAAACAGAATATGACAACAATACCTTTGATTTCACCTCGCTAGCACGCCTGCGTCCGATATCATGATCGCTGTCATTGTGAGAGTCATTCTCCGAGTTGTTATTGGTATCATCGTCCGAGCCATCGAAGCCGTGCGAATCTGAGCCCGAGTCCTTACGGTACAGACGCTTGACGGTTTTCTTGCCATTGCGTCTCGATTGGTGTTCGTCTGCACTAGAATCTGAAACGCTGTCTTCGCTCTCGGATTCCGACTCAGAGGGATCCTCAAATCCAAAGTTCGCTGAGCCTGTACTGGATATGATGCAAACGAATCTGATGCATACATTGTTTCCCTCCTGTTTCGTCTTCTTCTGATTGTGGTTCCGGTGGTTGTGAAGATACATCTGTATAAAGTCTCGGATTGGCCATCCACCGACGAATTTCTTAAAGAAAGAGTGCTTTTCTTGAGTCTATGCGATAAATTTCAGCACATATATGCTGTTATCTGATCGAATAATAGACTTGCCTTTCTCACAACCCAAGTGACGAGGTCTGGATCTTGTCTGGTGATCGGTTTTTGGAGATCGAGAGCTTGGATTGTGAGGAGTCGAACGGTCGTCTGCAAAAATGTCAGCAGCAAGGATTAGATGGATTTCATTGGCTGAATGCGTACCCTATACCGATTAAACCGGCAATCCTGGCCTTGCAGTCCAATCTCGTCTTTGAGACAGTAACCATTCTTCGTACGGCCGGCGCTTCCATTTGGCCTAGGTATCTTTTTCGACCGCTTTTTCGTGCGATGGCGCTGACGCTGAGATGCTTCAATAGCTTTTCTACGTGACCGCTCCCGTCCTATAATTATATCCAAGATCACAGGCAAAGACAACAATTACCACGGATACATACTTTTTATCTGGCAAACTTCGTCTTGTAGACCACTTTGATTGGTGCTGACGCGTTCCAATGCAGAACGTTTGGATTTCTTGCTGACCTTCGCGTGCTTGAACTTTACCATTGCGGTGACGAAATGGGCGCGTTTGAGTCACGTGCGTCCCAACTCCAGTTTCGTCTAAGTCCCACCTGTTGACGGCGCGCCGGTATGGTGCGCAAGCACAAGCGATGCCTTTGTTCACCCGAATGCCACCGGATTCTTGGCTACACAGCCCGTAGAAACCATTACCGTCGAGCCGACCCAGAGACTATGCAGGATTCGGAGAGCCTTTCCGACGAGTCGGATGGTGATCATCAGATATCGGCGTCAGTCTCACAAGTGCGTTGTGTTCCTCGAGGTCCTTGTGAATGTACACTAACTAACGAGGTTGTATCAAGGAAAGCAGCCATATGGATCTCGACAGTACCGACCATCAAGCAGCATTGGATCCCACAGCTGAGAGTGATGGCGATGGCGATGCCATGCAAGATCAACTTCCAGCAGACCCGTCATTCGAAAGCGATCAATCATCGGATGGCGCATCAACGTCAGATAGCGATGCAGCTGTAGCAGAACTTCTTCAAGCTCTCGAGTTCGACGAAGACGATAATGAACGATTGGCGCTCGATGACCTGTACCAGAGGTTCCACGTGGACAAGGAGGAGGAGATCTGGAAATTTCGTGAGTCTTTAATAGTCACTGTTCGATTGCCAATTCTGATTGGTTCGCACCTTAGGCAACAGCACTCTTACCGAGCGTGACCGAGATAATATCCGGGCATTCAAGCTAAAACTCATGTGCAACATGGACCGCCTGGCATTCAATCAAATGCGATACACGTATCGCCGTAAAATCCGTGTTCAGTCCGAGTGGGTCATTATGTACCGCCTCGCTACGCTCTCCAAGGTCGAACCTGTCTACTACGACTGCTGCGTCAACTCATGCATCGCATTTCTTGGTCAATTCAAACTCCATGAATTTTGCCCGTACTGCAAGCAAGCGCGGTATGATGAATCGGGACGCGCCCGGCGCCTCTTCATGTACCTTCCATTCATCCCTCGTCTTCAGGCACTCTTTCGGAAGCCGGACGTTATCGAATCCCTTTCCTACCGTCACAACTACGTCCACCATCCCGACCAGATCCGCGATGTTTTCGATGCGCAACACTATCGCTCCCTGCTGCGCAAGAAGGTCATTGTTGATGGCGTAACCCAACCATATCGCTATTTTTCTGGAGAGCATGACATTGCCTTTGCAATTGCGATTGATGGATACCTTCTATTCAAAAGGCGTCGAAGTGGACCTTCTGCAACACCAATCCTCTCTCAGCTGTACAATTTTCCACCACAGATCCGCGCTCGCTTCGCATCTTTTTTTTGCCTTGGATTAATTCCAGGCCCACATGCACCAGTCGATTACGCCTCCTTCATGGTCCCCCTCGACAGTGAATGCGCCGAGTTGGCCTTCGGAGTCGAAACTTATGATCCAATCAAGAAAGAAATGTTTGATCTTCGGGCGTACGGGATTCAAGTACACGGTGATATTCGCGCAATATCGAAAATGATGTACATGAAAGGTGCCAATGGGTTTTGCCCATGTCGAGACTGCGAAATCACTGGGGTTCGCATGGTATCCCGCGGCCAGACCACCTACTACGTACCACTGCAGACTCCCGACGTCAGCCATCAAACTCGACCGTCGTTTGACCCTCGTGCACTTCCACTTCGCAATAAGGAGCACTTCAATGACATCCTCAATCAGCTGGCTGTGCCAATGACAAAGGGACAGCGGAAGGATCTGGAGATCTTACATGGAATTAAAGGGCCGACAGCATTACGACGTGTCGAGAGCATGAATCCTGCCAAGTCGTACCCCTGGGAGTGGTTGCACCTATTTTGTGAGAATAACATCAAGAATCTTGTTCGACTTTGGATGGGCACATTCAAAGGGCTCAAAAGCGGCTCCGAAAACTACGAAATCGATGAGGAGCAGTGGAAGGAAATTGGTCAAGAGACGGCAGACGCTGTGAAGGATATCCCTGCTGCCTTTGTGCGGGCCCTTGGCAATATTGCCGAAGACCGCTCTTCGTTCACTGCCGAATCTTGGGGATTCTGGTTCATGCATGTGGCACCGATCGTGATGCGAGGCCGATTTTCCGACGACAAATATTATCACCACATGTGTGCACTTGGATCAATCATGAAGACGACGCTCAAGTACGAACTCACCACAGACGAAGTTGACAACCTCGAGGAAGACATCATTGATTGGGTGACAAAATACGAAGAGTACGTGTACGCATGATGCGCCAGTGCTTGTGCTCATGCCTATCCCAGATACTACTATCAATATCGCGAGGATCGACTTTCAACCTGTGTTCTGACGGTTCACGGTCTCTTACACATTGCAAACGACATCCGGGTTTGTGGTCCGATGTGGGCCAGCTGGACCTTCTACCTCGAGAGGTTCTGCGGAAAGCTTCAGGAAGCCTTACATTCTCGCGTTCACCCTTGGAGCAACCTGAACAACTGGATTTTACGGACGTCATACCTGCAAACCCTTGCAGTACGATACGATATCGAAGACGAACTCTCCGTTGTTGGGACTTATGCTGATGATGGGCCGAGACGAAATGAACGCTCATACCCAGGCTGTGCGTTGCTCAGTTGGCGTCTCCTGTACTCCTGATCAATCCCATATCTAGACCCTGATCACGTCATGCGAGCCCCGTTGATTCGAGATTACCAACCCGATGCTGAAGCTCGACAGCGAATCGCTACCTACTTCGTTCTTGTGATCGGTGGAAGAAAGAGCGTGGTTGTCAAGCACCTGCCAACAATCATGCCATCGTGGGGGAAGATGCGCATACGTCATGGGGGTGATTCGATTCGAACCACCACCACACCCACCACACGACGGAGCCTGAGAGACCCGAGCAAACCTGGTCGCAACAATTGCTTCGTGAGGGTAAGTGGTTGATCGACAACTTCGCCATCATTACGTACTAAACACTCTCGTCTAACAGTACGAAGTCGCTTTCGGGAACAACGACACTGCTACAATCAATTATGGCAGCGTTGAGAGGTTCCTTGTGTGCTCGATTGGTGATGAAGACATGTGGGGCCCACTTCGAAATTCTACACAGTTGCTTGCTGTGATAATGCCCTGCAAGACCGATCAACAAGATGCATCCAAAACCCTTGTTCATTACAAGCAGAAAAGTGCATCGATCGTCACCGACATCAGAAATATCAAGAGCATTATCGGCCGTGTGCACTCACGAGGAAGGTGGGGGATCATTGATCGAAGCATGAACTTGGTCGAGGGTTCCTTTCTCGCAACGGATAAAGACGTCTCGTGGAATGCGGCCTCAGATCAGACCTCAGAGTCAAGTGGTTCGGATTGGGAATGATGTATTTACGGTGGTCGAATGTCTTCGAATGTCTCGCTCAAGCGCTCATGTAACGTCTTGTCTGTAATTTGATCTCGGTTGTGTGCGATTCGAATATTCCTGACCGTGCGATTGATATTCAATGTTCCATGTTCAATGTTCAACGTCGACCAACGCTCAAGCCACTGAA
>CEMM01316335.1:0-12174 GCA_900068975.1 Hygrocybe conica | reverse complement strand
GTCCCCGTCCAGCGCGTTTTGAAAGGCGTCCTGTTAAAAATAAAGTCGATCAACGCGAAACTTGTGTGTACGACGCGCAAGATTAAGACAGGACTCACTCGAAAGGTTTCGGCTCCATACCCGTCGGTTTCAGAGTCGACGTCTGTGATCCGTGGTGGCTGTGGAACTTCTTCACATTCAATTGGACGCGTCATCGATGTGGCAATTTGATACGAGGTCGGTCTTGTGCCAACTTGACGCGTCTCTGACATTCTTCCGATCATTTTTCCCCTTGCTGTGGTCGACTTGAAAGTTCTATGTCACGTCACGGTTACAGCACATTTTCGTCTTCCAAATCCACGGCGGTGCCAATCATGTCAGTTTCTGTCGTATTTCCACGTTGAAAGGCTTGGTATCGTCACCGCCGACATGTTTCATCGTTCTGGGCGTCAAAGTTCACCGTGAGTCGTGCGGCGTTGAGGCTCCAGTTCCGAATCTGGGACCTACTGTATGGCTTGTCGCGCTGCACCTTGTTCAACTGTTTCGAACCACCGGTCTTCACGAGTTCCAACATGGTTGAAGCATGTCCGTTGCCAGGACATCGTGGGCGAATTCGAAGCAGCGTGGAACATGTGAGTCATGATGCATGATGTGACGTACTGCCGGCGATCCGATCAAAAGCACTCGTTGAGTTTTTCCATCGTTCTCGTTGACTTGTGGTATGGCAAGCACTCCCTCACATTGTTTCTTACAGCGCTTTTTGTAGTAGGCGACACGCCTGAACATCCTGAACTCAAGGCCAGTGTTCTTGGCATGATCAGCCATCGAGGAATGTCAAAACTCCCCAAACGATGAGGTTGAAAGACTGGCAGCCTGACATTTTGACTACGCTTTGGTAGTAGGCTGACGCACCCGAAGGTCCTGGACTTCAAGGCTCAAATCGGACGAGCTCGTGCCTGAGTATGGGAAGACGGTCCATCTGCACATACAGTACGATGGTTTTCTCTGTTGTTCTCAAGCCAAAGGAGCAGTAAGTGATCATACTGTCCCATACGAGACCGTTTCCACGCCTCCAGCCCATATCCACACCTCAGAAAAACAGCCACAGAGACTCGCCCTCGTCTATGTATCTCCTGCCATCGCACACGGCCATCAACTGCCATCTCCATGCGACCCTTCCACTATACGTCTGGAACGATCAAGCAAACATAATTCAACGCGCTCGCTCCTCAGCAAGGCTTGCACGACAAGAAAGCAAAAGCAGTAGCGGCGGTAAAATAGACAGCACACCCATTTCCGTTATCACGACCCTCCACACCCCGAATGCAAATTTACCTATCTCCTTTGCGTTTTCGTTTGAGTGAGAACGACAAACTTGTCGACTGAATTGACGATTGAATCGGTCCCACCGTCGCACCGTGTGAATTACCGGACTCCAATGTCGGTATCGTCTGCTGCGTTCCGGTCACCGATGGCTGCGCGATGTATGCCTGGGTGCCATCCAATGCCTTCTGCACATCACCATAACGAGTGCCCATAACCCTCGCAACCATCCACTCGTCGCCAATCTCCGAAAGTAATATTTCTGCCATCTTCAGGCGAATCATCCATTGGTTTGATATCTCCGTCCTCTTCATCAGACCAAGGGAAGAAGAACTGCTCGTGGTGCCCGTGCGAATGGCGATGAGATCCTTCGCGGTTAACGCTTGCGTCACGAGATGTGCTCGGCGATCTGGACGCATCCGGAATTCTGTTGTGGGCCAGTCCGACATCAGGAACTTGTCCAAAGCCTGACAATCCGTGCATCCACAACCAATTTTGCGCATTTTGTGGTTCGGTTCACTTGGTTTTGCACCGAGAACGCCGCTGAGATACCTCTCGACGAGAGTCGTAGCAAAGTCCTGAAACGGCGGCGAACAGAATTCGATGTGGTGCTTGTCCAGTAATCGCCGTAGACGGCTCAAAAATGGAATGTACAGGAGCTTGAACGGTTTCGCGAGGTTACTGATGCTCGCCGTTACCTTGGAAAGCAACTCGGCGCAAGTCTTCACGTTGCTAGTGGCGAGGCAGAGATCCATGAGCCTAAGCATCGGAAAAACGTTGTCATCGAATGCGCTTTCCCGGTCATTGGTGGGTGAGATCGCCCATGCGGCATCGAATGGGCATTGACGTGATGCGGCATCAATGCATTTCGCCATAGCACCGTCATAGCTGTTGGTTGAGTCTTTAGAAGACCCAATAAGATCACCTCGTTTTCCGTGGACCGCAGCAATCAGGGCTACCCAAAAGTTGAATGAATCCCTTCCATCGCCAACTTGCTGTGACAACCTAAAGGACCTGATTCACGACTCAACACGCTATGGAGGGACAAATGCTCACGCATCCACCACGACTGAAAACCCCTTTGTGGCAATAACAGACATCATGGCGTCCACGTCGCGATCGGTGGGGGGTTTGAGATGAATTAGAATCAAAGACGTTTGCATGCTGCACCATTGCACGACTTTTGGCTTCGAAGACTCTCTGCACAGACATTCAATGAAGTTGACTTGTTCCGCGAAAGTCAACCAACCCCGCATGATATCTTCCAACCTATTCGGGCTTGAATCAGTCACCAGAGTCCACAAAACGGAGATCACGAAAAGCAAGTGCGCACACTTCCCGAACTTCGTTAAAAGAGAACTTTTCGCAAGCCTCGAGCATTACCTCCTTTCCGAAGATGTCGAGAATTCTGTCCGCCTCTGCCTTTCTCACAGGTCGCTTCCAAACTTTCACATCTTCCCACCGTAAGCCATAACCTGCGACACAGCGAAGAGCGGACATGTTGTCGGATGTGAGACAGTCTGCATGGCACAGGATGTACTTGATCATTTGGTAATTCTCTTCAGTTGCGTCCTGCATGACGTTGCCGTTGAGTTTTCGGATGGCATAAGGAATCCCTTCAACGAAGAGTCGAATATCCTTCTCATCCTTTTTGTGGAATAGGACCATGACCGTCCAGCGGTAGTCTGAAACCACTATGAGACGCGGACCACACGAGACGGGATCATGATGATACGTACAATAGTCTAAACCACCTGTGCTCTTGATTGGAAACAAGTATCAATCAGGAACGCGAATCCAAGCAATGCAATCAGAGTAACCAACATTACCAAAGTATCCTTCGTAATTTGAGTCGCGTACAACTGGCCGCCCGACAGGGTCTTTGGGTATGAGATTCTCTCTGCTCAGCTTGAACTTGGATATACCGGGGATCTGCGACCCGCTGAGGTCAACCAAATTTTCGATCGTCAGGGTCACGTTTGTGGATTCTGCCGTACTGTCGTCACTGCAATAGCCATCGTCTTCGGACTCGTCTTCATCAGACGAAACATCCCAGCCCCAATAATTTAGATTTGCTTCACAGTACTGCCCAAACTTGACCACATGACAACGCAACGTCGCGAGGCCCACGACGTATCCAAGTTGTTGCGCAATGACACGCAGGTGAGAAGCCTTGTGGGCATCTGCACCTTGGAGTTGATCCATCTTTAAGTTGAGCTCGTCGTACTGGTGCTTCAAGAGATAGGCAAAAATCCTCGGCTCCGGATCGTCAGAATACCGGCCCTCACTCCATTTTTGCAAGACAGAGCGCAGTTCAGTCACAGGATTGCGCATACATGGAAATCTTGGCTGCGGGATTCCAGGTGCAGTGTGAATGAGATTATACGCGAGCACGAGCCGATAGCCTGAAGTTATTGGTTGGAGTTCGTACAGGACGTCAGTGTACCGAGCCAGAGCACACATAGTCGTTAAGGAATGCGGGGCAAAGTTGAAGGTTGTTATTGATGAACCAGCATGCGAGACGTGAACTTCGCCGCCCGTGTACAACGACGGCAGAATGACGAAAACTGTAGCGAACATGCCGTCGACCTTTCTCGTGCTGTGAACAAGCGATTTATCAGTGATCTAGTGTTCAGAAAGCACAAGTCTTACTCCTCTTGTGCCAAGAAGCTGCAGTGGAAGAGTAGACGTCAGGCAATCCGTCGATCATGAACACAGCGACGGTAAATCTCACTGTGAGCCAGGTTCGTAAAGAAGAAGTTTATCCAGCTCCAATCTCGGTGGGCTAATGCCTGACTTGACGCCCAACTTCTTACAGATTTTTTTGACCAAGTCGACCAGGAAGCCGTCCCAGGCAGGGTTGTGGAACGATATCTTGGTCGGCTCGATCTTCCAGGTATCCATCAACGTCCGTTCGTCGTGACCAGGAGGTCTTTGAGCGGAGCGTTCGATAATGAGCTTTGCGTCGCGTTCGTCAAATGGAAATCCCAAGAACCCAAAATTTTCAACGGCAATGCAAGGGTTGGGCGCTTGTGGGAGTGGTGAACCGTATGAAAAAGATCCTTCGAAGTTAAAGTCCCCTTCCAGTGCGTTTTGAAAGGCGTCCTGTTAAACATAAATGTAATGAGCGCGAACTTGCGTAAACGACATGAAAAGCAGGTACAGAACTCACTCGAAAGGGTTCGGTTTCATAACATTCAGTTCCAGTGTCAATACTGGCTTTGTGGCCACTCCTTCCCCGCTGTGTAACCTCCTCCCGTTCCACTGGACGCGTCAGCTTCGACCTAGCCATGTCGCCGTGGCCAAAGAAGGTAAATTGGCGCGGCGACCTCCGAGTCTTTCGACTTGGCATGGTCCGGCTGCCGATCATGCCAGGCATCCAGGTTCTGTACCCTTGTTTAAGGGCTTGGTGTCGCCAGCGTCCGGGTATTTCATTGTTTTGGGCATCAATAATGGTGAGTCACGCTTGACTGTCGTTCTTCGTGTTTGCCTCCGCCGACTCGGTTGAATTAGGGACTTCGATATATCATGGCACGCTGTCTTCCCGTTTTAATCAAATTGTCGGCACGAATTCCAACATTTTCTTGAAGATTGTACGTCGCCAGGATAGGTGGATTCGAAGTTGAGCGACTTGGACTTGTGGCAAAGCGCAGATGGAATCTTGATCGGTTCGTTCTTGTTCAATTACTGTATTTCTTTTTGTGTGGCGAGCACAACCTTACATCGTTACTGGGTTTTTCGTAGAATGGCGACAGACCAGACGTCTTGCTGCTACGAGCCAGTGGATACGTCTAACTCAGATGTGTTGAGGATGGGAAAACGGTCATATTCCATTTGCTGCACCCTCATTGTGCGCGGAAGCTACCCTCGCCACAAGGACGATACCTCTACATCATCCACATTTCTGCAAGCGCTTGGTCCCAATCTGGAGTTGTTGTGGTTGGATCCCGATGTAAAAGAAGGTGTGTGTTTTTCGTGATCCTGCTCAAATCGGTTGGAACTTATACTTGCTAGAACACGAACCCAGGATCAACTTGATTCATAACCCGTGTCCGAGTCTTCGTTCCCTCACTATCCAGTTCTTGGACCGCCCTCCTGCTCCTCAGTATGTCCCGAATGTGTTATCGCAGGTGACACCATTATTTTGCAACTCGGCATATAATCTGTGCCCGCTTATCGTTTTGTGTTGTTGCGTACGAGTCTGCTACGGACGACCGCAAAAATACGGCACGAATCGCCACTTTTGTCCTCCTCCCTCAGCTTTGATCACAATTCAAGTCCATCGTCCTCTATCTATCCTTACAGGGACAACTCACTGGAAACCGCTCTCAGATACCCACAAGAAACCTTTCTACATCGCTTGGACGCCTTCCGGTTTGTGCTCATGGAATCCGACAATACTCTATCCTGTCTTGCGCGAATCCACTGGCTGTGAGTTGTCGCTTGATGCGGCATTAGTTCGATGGCTGACGCCCAAATTAGAGTGATCGCTTGTTCATCTGTTCAGATTGCAGATCCGAGTCGCATAAATGTTTCTCTGGCATCACGACGTTCAGCAGCGTTGCCGTAAGTTCCCCAACGATCGGTCTATTGCTATCGCTTCATGGTTATTTGCGATTCCAGAGAACCACAAAACCAAGATGCCCATTGCCCGTCGCTACCGATCAAACAACATTGCGGAAGGAGTTCCTCGCTCTTGAACGACATTGATACTATGACATCTGGGATTACAGACTCACAATCGCGACTTGTCCATCGGACGGCGACGATGACCTCCGAGCGAGGGCGCCGCTTGCAAGATGTTCAGTATGATGCGTGTGAGTTTGGTGGGACTCATGGAGGGCCGTCGGGATGCGAGACAGGCGCATTTAGTGGTGTAGATTAAGTCTTGATTGACTGTGGTCGAAGGCTGGTGGGGTGCCATATCTCGGACTGATGGTGATTGGGATGGTCAGATGGAGTGCGCCGGGTTTCAGCGTTGTGTTATGATGAGCTCCTTCACGAAGTCATGCATGAGGGTGGCGATGGTCTAGTCGATGGTCTAGTCAAATATTCAGAGGTAAAATGCATTCGACGCATCTGTGGTCGGTGAGAATTGGGATGTCATTGGAGTCCGGATCTGCACACGCTGTATAGCTATGAGTCAAGTAAGCAGCGAGTAAAACGAGCCAGCGACTTACGCCGTCAGAGGTGCATTGTATCTTAGGGCGATAGAGTAGGTGCTTCAATGAGGAATGAAATGATCGCATCCAATCCAGCGTCCATTAGTGATGTGTCATCTTTAAAATGTTGGCCGTGCGGATTTCCGTCCTCGTCGAGCAACTGTATGTCTTGCAGGGTGTAAAAGTCCATGGAGGAGGGTTTAAGAATCAAGTGGTTTCGGATATTGGGCGTGAAGGAAAACGGACAGATTGAATCGCCATCGGCCAGTGGATGAAGGTGGATGTCGTCGATGGTGAGGTATTGGGGGACGGTGAGGATCAATGATGAGCCAACGAGGGTGAGTGTTATCTCAGGTCCATCGACGTAATGTTTGAGTCTGAAAATAAGGTTGCCAGATGACGGGCCGACGAAGGAGACAGCAATGGCGTGAGATGCCATGAACACATACGTGTCGCAAGTACGGGCCAGTGATTGCTTATTGCTCACGAGGGCCTCGAGAGATCGGGAAGGGATGTCGCTGGTGAAGAGTGGTGCATCACGTCGAATGGATGGTAATTGTTGAGGATCATGAACCCTGATCGTAGTGACTGATGGCATAACACATATTGTTTCTGCGAACCAGGCATATTCTTCACCAGAATGGCAAATAAAGACGATGCGAATGACGTGAGCGTTGCCCTTCAGTGCACGAGAGTAAAAATCAAGGGGTGCTTTAAAGCGATCCTTAATCAGGACCAGGGATTTTGATCGTGAGTGTCTGGATTCCAAGAGGTCCTCATCGTCAAAGAATTGATCGCAGCGGTCCAATCCTTGCGCAACACGAAAATCGATATCGACAACTTCTTTCTTCAGCCGCGCGATCATCCCCCGGTCCAGTCGACGCTCTCGATCTTGTGCTGGAGCATAACCTCGCCAAGTGGGTCTCTTGGTGTAGGACCGTACACCTCGATCGAAATGGATCCAAAGTCTGGGCGAGAACGACGGCGTTGGGGCAGCCAATTTCTCGAGGACGGATTGCCAAACGCTCCGAATCTGATTGTGCGAGGTCTCGAGCCTTGATTCTAGGGTGGATCGCCATTGAAATCTGTCGACGGGGAGTGCACTGACCCGTTCCTTCACACGTTCCAACCGAACGTCCATCGCACGAATGTTAGTGTCGATTCTCCTCCAGCAGTTCCCTCGCCATTCCTCGGTCAATCGTCCCTTGTCAGATTCTGGAATGCCATTTTTTCCAATAAACTCCTGCACCCGGGTCCAAACTAGCCCCTCCCATACTTCCACCTCAAACACGAGCAGCATCTCCATCAAGCACCTCTCGTCGATGAGTTCTTCTTCAACCATCTCCTCGAGTATTTCATCACCACCAGGTGCTTTCTTCCCAACCACTCCCTCGTTCTCAGCTGGTTCCCCATTGACTCGCCTCATGTCAGTTGTTTCACCCTCCAAACAATCCCTTTCTTCCGAAGTCACCAAGTCCATGTACATGTCAATCCATCGACCACGAGCTGCATCCAGCGATTGTCGCATATCTTCGATGCACCCGTGTTCAAAGTATAGGCGATCACGCTCAAACGTGGGTTGTGAACCGTCGAGTTCAATGGTTCGCCCTCTCTCAACCGTGAATCCCCACGTCCTCCCTGATCCCTGTTCTACCGTTTCCTCACGTCTCCTCCTTTCCCGTGTCCCCGCGGTATCAGCTGCCTTCATTGTCCATTTGTTTTCGATAATGTATGCAGGCGGCAGTGGAATGGATGTGGATGGGTCATGATGGGTCTCACCAACGGTAAAGTGGATCTGATCCATGATGGATTGATAATGGATTCGGAGGAGAGAGTGGATTTTGGGGTCGCCAGTTATCACGTCGTCCTTACTGCTAATGTCACTGTGGAGCTTCGTCTCGAGGAGACCATGCCTGAGATCGATCAACGGGACATCGGATTCGGTTGAATAAAAGCGCTCGGTTGTGCCTTCTCGAGTGTAGACTCGTGTCGTACATTCCTTGTGGTCGAATATTGTGATGTATAGAACTCGTTTTCCAGCTTGTTGTGCTGATGTTTTGCGCGTGAGGGTGTAGTAAAGGGTGAGATCAGGATGGGTGAAGCGTTCCACAAGACCTGCGAAGGACGTCACCATATTCAGGAATTTATTCGCACGAGTGAGCGGCAAGACTCTCTGTCGCATGATCGAGTCATCGTCCTGATTGCATGTTGGAAGAATGGTGTTGTGATCCAGTCTCAAGACGAGCTCTAGAGGTGGCGCGTCATCACCCCTGGGATTCAGGCCCCATAAAATCATTCGGAGGACCGACAGCCCAGCCTCCAGACATAACCAGCTCAGAGGTCCAGTACGCGATTTCGCATTCTGGACGACACTAAAACAACCCACAAAACCAACCACGGAGGAGAGGATGCCAGCGAGGAGTAGGACAAGGGATACCCAATAGAGTGTGCCAGTTCGCCCAATGGCCGCGTCGTGTTGGGACGAAATCTTGTCGCCAAGCCTGCCCTGCGCCGGCCTATCATCACTGGCAGGATCGACAGCCAACGCCTTCTCGATATCTCCAGTTTCGCTGGTGTGACCGGCACGCTTGACTCCTGCGTCCGAGTGAGTTTCTCCTTGCGATTCTTGTGTGACATCGACCGCTGGTGGATGCTTGGCGTTGTTCGTCCTGCCAGGTACTTCACCAGGGCTTTCGCCAACCTGAGCAAATGGTTCGGACTTGTTGAATTTGGCGAGGTGATGTGTGGTGAGTGTGCCGATCCGCATCTCGATGACGATTTGCATCATTGAGGCAGTTAGGAATCCGCCAACTGTTCGCAAAATCGGAAATGTCCACTGGTTGAAATGAGTAAGGTTGCTTCCTCGGAGATTGATGTGGATGTATGGGATGATGCTCAGCGAGGAAAAAAAGGCCGTGAGGAGAAGCATGGTGACATTCCATTGGGTGCACTTGTGCGAGACGGTTACTCTGCTCATATCGATATGCAGTTCCTTCGCCAACTCGTCCAATCGCGTTTCGGCGAGATGTCGTCCATCCTTATCATCTTTGTCAATCATGACTAGTGAGAGATTGCGTCCTTTCGGTTCGAATCCCATGTTGGCCAAAATCGTCGCACCCGACCACGTCCGACCAGACATGCAAGCGATGAGCGTCTTGAATCCCGCCCTTGCCACTCCAAGACTGCCAAAGATCGACATTGGTGTTGCAGCGGCGTAAAGGTAGCCCTTTGTGAGGGCAGAGCCAATGTGCTCCTCGCATTGCTGCGTCCCAAGCAAGGGCAGAAGTCCGGCAATGTTCTGGATCCCTCCAGTAATCGTCGCACCGAACGAGATTCCACCGGACATGAAAAAAGAAGTGCAACTCGGATAATGCGGATATGGGAATTAAGCAAAATCTGTTCGTATACATGTTGATTGAGTATGGGATAATGCCGATATGAAGAAGCAGTCGCTCACCCAGGATGGACTTGTCAAGACTCCAAACGTTCGAGGCGACCCAATAGCGATAACGAAAATCTTAGAGTGCAAAAACCTCTACACGTAAGGGCCGATTGAGCAATACATACAACTGATACGACCAGGAAGTCACTTACCTCGCACTGCCCCAAGATCGAACTTTTCACCAGACGAGAGTGGTTGTCTGCTCAACGAAGGTCGGCCATAAATTTCTTTCCAGATGCGAGACAAGAAAGAGCTGATACCTCAGGCTTCACGCTTCCGAGTCAAGCTTCAAGAAGGGTGCCAAGCGTGGTCGTCGAGTCGGAGACCTTCCATAAAAGGAAACGAAGCCACTTGCCAGTCCAGGGCTGTGAGCGAACAACAACTCCCTCTGGACGTCATCGATGCGATATTTGATCATCTACTAGACGAAAAATCGACGTTGAAGGACTTTTCTCTGGTTTGCAAAGCCTGGATCTACCCCTCTCGTCGACGTCTCTTCGCCGTAGTCGGTTTTGCTGCAACTTGAAAAGCACATTTTCCGGTTCGTTCTCGTTCACGACAGTATCTCTTTTTTTGTGGCAAGCACAGCCTGATATATTCACTAGGTTTTTTGTTGAAGGCGACAGAACAGACGTCCAGCGTGCTTGCTCTCTGTTTTCAAGGCCTGAATTCACCTCTTTCGACGACTCAGGTACCTTCGATGATGACGATGTCTGCGAATTGGATGTTGAGGGGATCGTCAACTTCAACAAAATGCATATTGTATGGCCGATTTCTCCTTACATTTTTCGCCTTTGCCTTCTGCGTCATTGTCTCCATAGTACCCCATGCATTCGTTCACATGCACGTGGTGAACTTCGAGTTAGGCGAGTCTTAAGCGCTTCAGCTGGTCTTTCAAGGTGCAATGGTCGTAGCTGACCATTCACGTTTGGATTGCAGACCCAGTCCCATCTTGGTTGGTGAACAATCCACGATATACGGCGCTTGAAGTACGGTCGAGCCCCCAATTTTTTACGCCTCGTTATTCTCCGTCCACACCACCGCACGGCCAACCCGTCGGCCAGTTCCAACAGCACGAACTTGAAAAGTTGAAAACACGGCAAATTTCTACGAGGGCTGACAAGGAGATCCCTGTGCTGTGGTAGAATCTCACGCTTACATTTTGGAAACGGCAGGATGCTCAAATCGAGGACAAAATAATCACCGGTGAATCCCAGTTTCTCAGTTCTTTCAATGAGGCAACTTCTAATATTCATCGACTGCGTCACGACAACAGCCGATAACATATTCTGCTGAACCACCTGGAGTGTTTGAACGTTTTGTCATGCACACATCCGATGTCGTCCCAAACGCAAAGCCAGTTAAGACCACGGACTGGACGATAATCGACTCTGATCTCGTTAGCAAACGTTCGAGACTGCCACGACGATGTTAACGGCGCGCACTTTTCGTCAGAACGGATGTCTCGCTCGACTTCGTGCTGATTGCAGGCGTTCTGTTTCTCATGCCCAACATCACAACCGCGACGATGTTTGATCCTTTTAAACGATTGTCACATAAACAAGGCTCCCTGGGCGTTCACACAAGCCCCGTGGTTGCACATGATCCTTATTTAGGTTTCTTCACGCTGCCTCCAAATAAGGAATACACACATTTGGGCGGTTTCGAGTCAAATGGTCTGGAAAAATGGCTCTATTGAAGCTGACGCAGTGTGACCCCATTGCATGGTGAGAAAAACACGGATTCTCAATGGAACGTAACTCAGAAACGGATGATACAGACGAGCAGAATCTGTAATCGATGTTATCGCTAACTAACAAAGCTCGTTTCTTTTTTTGGAAGGTCCCTGCACCCGTTGGTTTCCGGGATCCCGATCGACGCATTGACTGCCCCCATCCTGCCCACAAGATGGCAGTTGTAAGACATCATGATCACGATTGGGACCAACGCTCTATGTTTCAATCCAAACACCAGATCCCCTCGATCACGACAGATCACGCGCAATGGGACAAACGATGGGAGAGAAAGCTTCGCAAGCTCTCAGCCTCCAAGGACGTCTTCCCGATGTTCAGCCCTCTCTGGAGAGGGCGTCGATTCCAAGCCCGTCGAGCGAGGTTACATGAGTCGAACGCCCTCCACGAGTGCGTATATCGGATTCAAAGGGTTCTGCTGCGATTCGAGGCGGAATGGGAAGAGTCGGCTGGTTGCGTTATCGCGTGGCTGCTCTTGGACGAGGACGAGCGCAAGCGCCATTTGTTCCACGGAATG
>CEMM01315900.1:0-12488 GCA_900068975.1 Hygrocybe conica | reverse complement strand
AATGCTCGATCGCAATGCGACCTTTAACAGAAGATGAGAGCAAAGCCGTGTTTTCTAAATTAGCGAATTATATTGTGAGTGATGTTGCTTTTCTTCTCTATTTTCTCTGGATGAATGTCCGCCTCTAGGGCAAAAACCTGGTGCACTTGATCGACCGACAAGACGAGCCGTATTGCTTCAGGTTGCACAAGGATCGCGTATTCTATGTTTCAGAGTCCTCTATGCGACTGGGTATTTCTGTAGCCAGGACAAACCTTGTGAGCCTGGGGACGTGCTTTGGCAAGTTTAGCAAGAGTGGCAAGTTCAAACTGCATATCACCGCATTGGACTACCTCGCTCAATATGCCAAGTACAAGGTGTTCCGCAACCCTGTGATCATTGTGTGTATTCTCGAAATGACTCATATATGCAGGTCTGGATAAAGCCTAATGGTGAGATGCCATTCCTGTACGGCAATCATGTCGTCAAAGCACACCTCGGACGCATAACGGAGGACGTTCCTGAGCATCAAGGTGTTGTCGTATATAACATGGCGGATGTTCCACTGGTCCGTCTCCTTTTTTCATGTGTCGAATGTCCTTGATGGCACTCTATCAGGGCTTCGGCGTTACAGCACGATCGACGGTGGAAACAAGAAAATTGGACCCGACGGCTATTATCGTTTTTCATCAAGCGTAAGCGTTCAATAGGTCACATTGTGCGTGCGCTCTTGATTTTTAATATTGTGCAGAGATGTTGGGGAATATCTTCGTGACGAGGTATCTTGTCCGAAATTCGTTTGTCGCGGTTTACACTGACTTGCCTGTCCGCAGGACACGCTCTTTTGAAAACAAAAATGAAGCGGGGTATTCATTTCCTAGCTCTGTCTATCCATATATGCGATACGAGATAATTGTTGTTGTAACCCACCCGGCTTGGGAGCAAATATTAATTTGGAAACCAGACAATGGCCTCGACCTCACCACGCAAGCAGTGGAACTCCATTGCTGACAACGACCTCACTGTTGACGACGTCAGGGAATGTCTTGGTTCCATCCGCGACGACCTCTGGGTCGCCGCCGCTTGTGCTGACAGGCTAGCGAACGACATTCCCGTTCAAAGTGCCCTGCTCGAATACGGAATCGAACGAACCGCCAACGCAGTTGCACTCTGCAAAGACCACCTCATCCACTCACAAGAAGTCAACGACAGTGTCCGAATTCCAAGCAGCAATGCACTTGTTGAGCACTGGCGCGACGTACCGAGACACGCTCATCTATGTCATTTGCGTGCGGTCCTATTCGAACGCTTGAATCGCCTCACAACATTCGTGGAGATTTGCGCGAGAATATCCCAGACAGACGAGGTTGCTGAAGTATTGGACGAATGGGAGGATGACCCTTGGGCTGCTGGCACTGACGAACCGCCTTCCACCATGCCAAAGTCAGCAACCGTCGAACTACCCTTTACGCTGCCAAAATTCTTGACCGAAGACCTAGTGTACACGTCGTGCTTGCTTGCGGCACGTTCCTATGTCTCTGCTCTCAACATTGTTCGAGAACGTCACAGCCATGCCATATGGCCGTATCGCTTCGACATCCTCGCCAGCATTCCAGGGCATGTGCCGCCGACAGAATATCTCAGCTTTCTTCCGGCGCTTGATTCTTCTAATAATGCTGAGCGAGACTGGACTTCCAGTTTCTCAGGTTCCGAGCTGGATTGGTCGGAAACTTTCGAGGCGCAAAGAGCTCTCAAAGCGTCAGGAATCGATCTACATACGTTTATGGTTCCCACTCCCATCGATTACCGCCCTCGTCCAGATCCTCTGACGAATACCGAACTTTCAAAATGGTACAGAGACCATGTCGACCGCATTCTCTCTTCCACCGGCATGGTGAGCATCGCCCTCGCCACCATACAGCATGGAGCATCGCACGACGTCCATGGGCTCGACGAGCTCGGTGAAGAGCTCAGTCTGCTCTCACGGCTGGTGTATGACGCACCGCGTTCGGAGGATGAGGATGACATGAATGATTGGTCCCTGACACATTGGAAGGCAATGGACCCTGGCTCCGTTGTCCGAACATACCTTGCGCATTCGACCTCCAATTCTATTGCCGAGGACATCCTTCGACTCGTCATGCCATATTTATACGTCCTTGAATCTCGTGCTGAACGAGCGGGCAATCCTGATCCCTCCCTTCATACCCACCTTCTTTACAACTACATCCTGACTGCACCTCTGAATCTCGCCGCAGCGATATTTGAGGCCTCAAAGCCAACCTTGTCTCCTGGCCAGCGTCTCATCAAAAGCGAAGAAGACACCGCCAGGCTTGCCCTCGCATGTCTTTACGGGAGTGACCATGTTGATGAATGGAACATCATGAGCTCAATCTTCGAATGCCTACCTGCATGGGACACTCCGAAAGGCGAGGAGCTCGACGGAGACGTCGCGGACACAACAGTTGCGTCTCTCGGCAAATACGTCGCACCCACGACCGCACGACCTCTTATCTCCGCATCTGACTTATTGGTATTCTTCAACCCTCTACCGAAATCGTCACTGTCTCGGGCGCTCGACATCTTAGATGTGCATCTAATGTCAGGCGAGATACTCGCACGATGGGGTGTTCCTGCCCCCCTCAGGTGGTTTCTGCAGAGTAGCGAAGACTTGCTGGAGCAGAAAGCACGGGCGAACAAAATGGCGAGACGGACAGGAAGCACGGATGATAGGCTGGACACCATAGAAGACTGGGACTGGTTGCTCGAGGACATGCTCAAGTTGTCAGACCCCGGCACTGGAGAAAGTGGGATTAAGGGTGCTTTCGGACTACTCACGCGAAGAGAGGTGATCAATATCTTTTCTAGTGGCCTCCTGAGTACCGGAAGTAAGTCCTCACTGATGCCATGTTCGCGATCTCGTGACCGACGTTTTCTGGTCACAGGATTCCATATCGCAAAGCAGTTGTTGTACTCCTCCAAACTGAAGTTGTCGTTGGACGCAGAGACCATCGAGGGCATTTGTTTGGCCTGTTCACGGGAATTTTACGACAACGCCAGCTCCGCAAACTACAAATTTGGAGATATGAAGAAAGCGTATGATTGGTAGGTTATATTCATCACCTGCCTATTGCCGTCGCTTGTCCTCATACGTGCTCTAGTTTGGACGTCCCCAAACAATCCGCCCGGCTGCAAAGGGAAAAGGACTTTATTGAAGCAACTTCTCGCCTTTCCTCTTTCAACATTGTGTCCCGACCTGGAATTCCAATCTCCCCGATCGAGATCCGGTTGACGAAAGACCGTCTGTCGCTCATATCTCGCGTTATTTCCAGCAACGCCGATGCTTTCAAGCACACCGAGGTTATCCTCGACCTCACATACAAGCTCGGCTTCCGAAATGATCCCGTTGCACAAGTCAAGGTGTTGGCAATGTTGGCGGACACAGCCCTCCAGGTTGAAGATTTCTCACGTGCATACGACACCAGCAAGCGCATGATCGATGCCGTACTGGCTCTTCGGTCAGCGTCACCGTTAGCCGTCGCGGACTCCATGGACCCCATTGTCCAACAAGTCAGCGACGTTTGCTGGGTAGCTTGCTTCCAACTAGGTCGACATCCAGAGTTTGACAACGTAGATCAAAAGCTCGCCCTTCTCGGGCGGGCCCTCGAGTTTTGCCCTCCAGATAAATTGCACGAAGTACTCGCTGTGTGGAGACGACTGGAGAAGGAGGATATCGAGAACCGTTGCCAGCAACTGCTACCGGATCGTCCGAATGGAACAACCTATCGGAAGTCCACTTCTGCTAAAAAACAGCGGTCGTCGTCTTCTATCGACTCGCTAGCTACTCGACTGCAAAATTTCCGCATGTCGACCTCTCCTTTAAGCACAACACCTGATGCCGCTGCTCTTGCCAGCAGGACCCTGCAAACTGTCGCTGCCAACTTTCCATTCGGAAGAGACCCTGTTCACGAACAGGGTACGATCGGCGTAAAGGGTAATAAGGGGCGTCTCATTGGCAGCGGTGCAGATGACGTGTCAGCTCAAGCTTCGCGAGTACTGTCGAAGGGGATCGGTTGGCTGATGGGAGAGGATCTTTGATCATGCGAGATTCAAAGACGGCCTGGGGACAAAACGCAGGGCGGTATAAGTAGGGTATTCTAAAGGACAGGACAGGTAGTAGTACTAATTTAGGGGGCGGTAGATAATTCCTGAACAGGGTGGCATACAACAACAAAAATAGGCGAATAAGATAAACGAAACACCAGATGTAGTACATTGCGGAAGGTGGTCTTCTTCACAGAAGAGTATACGCGACCTCACAAAGAATCGAAGTAGTCGTCCGTTCCCTCAAGCCCGTTGTATCCCTACAGACGGCTAGCTGCCATTGACGAACCTGCCCGGCGTGCCCGTACGAGCCCGAGGTCGATTGACAACCCCATAAGCCTTGACACCTTCCCGCGATGTGTCGATCGACCGCCTTCCTCTTCCGCACGTCTGGCAATATTCCTTCTCCGAAACCCGCATGTCTTCCATCTGAGCTTTGAGATCTTTTACTTGACCCTCGAGATCCCAGATATCGAGTTGCCAGGCTTTACGCACAGAGACGATCTGATTTTGAAGCGCTTGGATAACGGAAGCGGGGTCCTCGTCGGATCCGAAGCTTGTCGAGTCGAACCGTGAGAATGACCCGGGAGTGACAGGCCGCGTTCCCTGCATCGAACTCGAAGGGCTTTGTGTTTCCTGCTCCTCGGATTCGGATTCAGCGCTGATGAGGTGGTCCCGGAAGTGAGCACTGAACATTGTGGAAACAGGTCGCAATTTCAACGAAGGGAAATCAGCGACATGTGCTGGGGCGCTTTGAGGGATCACATCAACATCAGAAGTCGGTGGTGTGGCGACCCAGCTGCTAAAACGCTGGTCCGAGCTAGCCGAGGAAGTCATACGACTGCTCTGGGAAGGTGAGGAAGTCGTATTGATCGACAGCGTCGAGGGGAACATTCGCCGACCGACCGGGGACGCTTTCTGGGGACTTGCTACCGGAGCAAGATGTTCATTACCTGTGGAAGACTGAGATTGGAGGCTCGAATCTGCGCAGGATGGCGTGTCAACGGGTGAGATTGAGGGCACAGGAACCCGGAGGCTAAGTTTGGATAGGTCGGATGGTCGAGGTTGCGCATTTGCTACATGATCATCCAAGGCTGTGGGTGTGGGTGGAGGGGACGTTTTCGGCCGGTCCTTTGAGCTGAAGATTCTCATGAAGCCGCTTTTTTTGTGCTTGAGAGTCGGTTGCGGCCCTCCACCGGAACGATGGGTATGGGGAGAGGATTGTTGAGGGTCAGGGAGGGAAGAAATATCAGTGAGAATCTTTGGCCTGACGCCAGCGCTGGTTGAACGATTGCGGGGAGCTGGTCGGTTATTCTCGCTGCCAGAAGGGTCTCCGGGAGGAAACATTGTACGAATAGGAGACTCGACGGCCTGCGAGGCGACAGCATTTGCTGTGAGGCTTCGCGAACGCTGAGCGCGGGCTTCCTCGAGAGATATCAAGTTAAATGATGGAGCGGTGGTGTTGTACCAGCCGGGGAGAGAGTTGACGTCAGGATGCTTGACTTCGGCTTTCCGAGGCTCGGGGTGACCGGCAGCACTGTGCACAGGTAGGGGCGATGAGATATCCTTCCCATGAATGTTGGAAGCCCTGCTCCGGAGCCGCTCATGAGAGGGCTCACGGATGGAGGACGTTGAGCTGGTAGGTGTAAGATTGAAGGTATTGGCAGATTTCATGGGACTACCGGTGTTGCCTTTGATGGTAGTGATTCGGCCCTCACTTCGGGATCCATTGGAGTACGTATAATCCGTCAGGTCCGAAGCGGTGGGCAGTGGGTCCTCGGCAGCAGTGATGACAAGGTCTGGATTTGCATATGGATGGGTCACCTCCTTGTACCCACGATTGCTGGGTAACGGCAGGGTAGAAGTAGATGGCCGTCTCTCCGCACTGATCCAAGGAACTGGAGATTCGGTGGAAAAGCGTAGATGGTCAGCGGAAGGAGATATTTCTGAGGAAGGGGTGGATGCAGTTGGTGTGATAGGGGGAGTGTTGAGGTTTTTAGCTCCCGAAAATTTGTAACGAAAGATTGAATGGGGTGATGGGGGTACCATAGATGAGGGTGTCTCTGACTGTGCACTGAAGAACGAAACGAGCGTAAGCAACAACTGCATTGAGGATGAGAGCGACACTGACAAGTTGACGGAATGAGAGGCATCGGATGTGCGTGAAGACGCGGTTTCAAAAGAACGTTTGTATTTGCCTTGGGAAGGACTGCTATCCTCGCTATCCTCGCTGCCTCTAGCAGGCTTGGGTGCCCCGAAACGAAAGCCCTTCTTGAGACCCTCGATGTTGGGGAGGCGACTTGAAGGTTCAGATACGGCGATGGCGCCTTCATAAGTTGGACTGGGTACCTCGTCTTCCTCAAGAAGGACGTCTTCGCCAGTTTCCCAGGGAGCGCGGGAATGAAAGCGCATCTTTGGCCCAAGGATACTCATGCGATTAGACAGACCGTCAGCGTCGTCGTCGTCGTCGTCGAGTTCGGTGTCGTGCAGGCTTTCGACGGAATGGAAAGTCGCCGAGTACGTCGAAGTGCGAGTGTCATCCTCGAGATCTAGCATGCTGGAGGGAGGCATGGACGAGTAGGACGAGCTGGAAGGTTGGTAACGAGCTGTGGGCGGGTCCGAGGGCGAGAAGGGCGAGAAAACGGCAATGCTCGGGCTGTAGACTGAAGGAGTGTCTGGAAGAGGACCTGGGAGGTTTGCACGGGCAGCTCGCTGGTCTATGAGATTCCTGAGATGGTCCTGGTGGTGTTCGGGACTTGGCCGTATAATCCTTGCCATGATGAATAAAAGGGATGGCGGTAAAAGGGATAGGAGGACGGGAGTTGGACAAACAACGAACAAACAGAGCCGAGGGAGGCCAAGTCCAGGGCGGTCTCGATTTGATTTTGATCCCGGTCATAATATAATAAACTTGAATGACAATCATACAGCTCGGATCTTCGTCGAACGGGAGAGCATCAGGGAAATCGTGGAAGACAAAAAAGACAGCGACCAAGTGCGGAATTAATATTGTGCTCGTATGCCGTACTCAGAATTCTTGACAGCCGAACGTTTCTTCCCGAGGGTGTAAAGATGAAAAAATGGGATGACCGGATGGAGAAGACACAGCGAGCGATGGCCGTAAAGAAGCTCGAGACCGAGCTCAAGGAGGAGAAGGTTGCAGAGATGAAGCGGTTAGTACAGTATTCCCACTCACTGGCACCGCTCGAGCTCACGAGCACTCCCACAGCCGACGAGAGGTTACCCTGGAGCGAAAAAAAGCTGCTGAGGAGCGTCAGCGACTACAAGACGAAAAAGCAACCGTATGTCCTGTCCGTTCTCAACCATCTCCCCTTCTCACACTCCATCTTAGATGGGCGCACGCAAAGCTGCACGACGACGGCGACAAGCCGGACGAACCAAAAAGATTAACCACTGAGTACTGAATACTCTACCGATACTCCTATAGTGCCCATGTTGTATCTACCTCTCCTTCCTTCACGAATGGCTTGTCCAGCCCGGCAACAACGCTTTCGCAAAGCGGACAACTGCTCGCAAGCACGTCATCCAGTTCTGCTCTCAACTTCTCTGCCTTCGGCCCTCCTTCACGGCTGCCGACTCCATACCGTCTACCCACGAGCCCCATGCTTGGCATCCATGCCGGTGCGGAAACAACAGCCGCAAGTGCATCGGGTATGATCAAGTCCCGTAGGCGATCCCCTGCAGAAAGTATATTCCGCCCGAGTGAATTTGCCGTCCTAGCGCTATTCTGAAGCGGGTTCGAGATGAATGCAGTGGATAGGAGCGACGCTTGTCGCGTCTGACCCCCGGCGCTTGGATTCGCAATCGGCAGCCGATCCGTTGTCACCACTGGTGCCTTTGGCACCAACTCGTTTTGAACTGAAAGTATCCGTCGGATCGCGTGTGCCGGAAGGTACTCTTTGGCCTAACACCGGGTTCAATTTATGGCAGTCTCCCTATCGCCGAATGTTGACACTCACCAAACCAATAAGACAATCCGCGTGGAAGGTGTGTTGACAAGGGAAAACATAGAATTGCCTTGTCAATAGCAAGTGTCGGCACACCGAACACTGCTCGTTGGCGTCGATCGTCACAAATCGATTTTTCAGGGCAGCAATGTCTTCTTTGATCGTTTCTGCCGTCTTGGTCGCCTCATCCATGTCATTCTTGAGCTCATCGATGCGAGCAGAGTAACCTTCCAACGCACGTGCAATCTCTTCCTTGAAATCATCAATGACAACAAAGTCGGGAAAGAACGGCAAGATGTCCTCGATTTTCAACAGATCGGTGTTTTCCAAAAACCGCATGGCGCTGCAGCATGGTTAGCTACACTCCGTCAAATGGCTCCCAAGGACATACGTTTTGATATCCTTTTTGTCTTGCACTACATATCGAGCAATCTTGAGCCATAGTTTCTTCCTTAGTGCTTCGTCGTCCTCGGGCATGTCTGCATTAATTTTGGCGAGCTCCAGGTCACCTTTATCCAGTGCCAGATCGACGCTATTTTCCCACAACCCCATCTTGGAATAGATATGCACACAGGGTTGAATTCGTCCTGTGCGTTTGCACAGTCGTAGCGCGTAATCCAGGTCATAGTACGGTTTATTTGTCAGTGGATCCGTGGGTGCGGTGGAGAGGAAACGAAGGAGAGGAACGTCATCTTCTGGAGATATAGAAGGGGATAGTGATGATGGCGACGCATGGAACGTAATGAGAAGGTTGTGAATAGTGGGTGACGTGCTGTGCTGTTCGAAAACGACGTGGTTGAGATATCGGATAGCTTGGTTCGGTAACAGTGGGTCGCGAGGAACCTGCTGGAGTTGGAGAAGTGCGGGAATAAGCCGAAGAGGGTCCAGAGCAGGTTGCTTGATCCAGGAGTCTGCTGTTTCTTTTGGCGCTTGACGCATCAGAACGGGTGCATATCGGTAATACATCTCCAGATCATTCTGGGGTAAAGACGGTCAGACAGCGCTCTCGTGCGTGTGGAGAGACTCACCTGTCGGCTGATAACATCAATAGCTTTCCCCCATTCTTCCTCCAAAATCCAGTGTTCCACAACCCTCGTGAAGTCGCCGACGATCGTCGCATAAAAAAGATAGAGATCGTTTCGCCCATGTCCCCGGATAAGTTCATAAACAGTATCTCGGTCCAAACTGGCCTGATCACTTATTCAGTACAACGTGAAAAGGATCAGGTGAGATTCAACCTTATAAGTATCGAGAAAATGACGCAAATCATCCTCCAACATGGTCCTTTCAGCTTGCAGATTGTTGACGTCATGCGAGACGGACTCGGACGCTACAACATCTTCAAGATCGTTGCATTTGCTGAGATATATCTCCACAAGCCAGGTTGCCAGCATCATGCGCTGCGTCGCGTCCTGCACAGGAAATTGATGAACGCTCAATATAGGGGAGGTAGAACAACGAACAGCTTTTCGAGTACGTTCTAAACGGGAGACGAGATACGAACGTAAAGCATCGCGTTCGTTAACGTCAAGAAACTTGAGCGCGACCTCCTCAAAAGCAACCGAGGATTGGGCGTAGCATTGGGCAGCAGGAAAATACCGAGCTTCTGCGAACAACGCATTAGCCTGGGCGGACAGAACATGATCCCGTTGGTTCGCTGTCTGGAAAAGCTGGTAAGTAATATCCAGGCGGTGGCAATGCTGTTGGCTCACCTTGGCGTACTTGAGAGCGACGTCGAACTTGCCTCGGTCGAGATAAACTTTCCACACATCACGATCTTCGTTTTCAGCCACCAACTCGAAGAGGGAGAGATTGGTATACACCCAGTACGTTTTGCGAACTGGATCTGTTGTCAACCCTAGTACTTCCTCGTTAACTTTCTGAATGGTTCGTTAACCAGTGTCGTTGAGCACCAGACCGGAATGCTCACCAATGGTACGGATTCTTCATATGTAAGTTTCTCATCCAGCCTAGATACTCCTGCAATGCGGTCCTTATAGAGCAAAAGCAAATGGAATTCGGTTAAAGCTATGGAAGCAGGAGTTTCGGGTGTTTGAGAGGTTGGAGATGAAGTCGAAGGGGAGGAAGATGCCGGATACGGAAGAAGCTGCGCGGCATCAATGAGGTCATCGGATGTACTCTCGAAATTGAGGCTCCCATGGAATATCCCCGGCCCTGGGTAGATGTAGATGCAAAACTTCTGAGAACCCCACGTTGAATTCAAGGGAACAGGTGACATTACCGGTCATCCACGCAACGGTATTTGGAAGAGACTGGGCTTGTTCGGCACGCTGGGTAAAGAAATGTAACTCGGAATGTTGTGTATTTCCTGGCAGCTCCAGTATTTCTGTGGGTACGTGAGAACGGCATATGCTGTTGCAAAGCGGATGCACGTACTAGGCACGGTATCCCGATAACTAGCGAACAGGTTTGAAAAAGTGCGACCGGCTTCTTCAGAACGCCTGTCTGCGGGACCAACGAACTGGTATATTCGCGAAGGAGTCGTGACAATGACAAGAACCTTCTTTGACTCGAGTGGAGGGAAGAAATCGAATTTTATCCCAGTAATGGGATGTCGTTCGGGAAGCGAAAAGATTGCATTTAAGTGTCGGTCTTGAGACTTGAAGAAGTCCTCCTCCGCATCGAGAATGGCCTCCCAGATGACTCCATTCCTTCCTCCTATAAGCAGTTCGCGTGTGGAAGTCGCGGCAGGCGAAGAGAGCAAGACTGGCTTATTCCACGCCACGCTTTCTATGACCATCTTGAAGCTCTTCAGCTGCCTGGGCTTTTTCCAGCCGCGATAGAAGTACCAGTTCTCGCCCTGAACCGACGAGACCAGAAGATGTCTTCCAGACGGGTCCAAAAAGAGCTTGTAGATCGTCATATCCGCAGTCTTGCGAGGAATTTGAATGTTGAGGACGCGATCTGGGTGTGCCAATTCGATCAGGACCAGAGCATTGGATGTGAGACCCATCGCTAGTATGTCCGAGGATACCACAAGGGATACGAGTGGTGCTGAAAGTGTGCATTGTACACGACCGAGATCGAAAATGGGAGTGGTGTCTTCGGGCGGTACATACGGAATACCTTCCTTTGCAAATCATTGATAGCGCTCTGCGACACATACAGGCGCATTTTGCTTACTGAAGTCTGAACACGTTCAAGGTCGACCAAACGAGTGTTGTCCGCGTCGTATGGCGATGGCTCGAAGCCCTCATATTTCAAATGTGGTAGTGGTTGGACAGTGCGACCGACGATGCCATTTTGCTGTGCAGCAGCATGCTCGACGTCTGCGTTAACGACACAACGATTTTATATTATTTCTGAAGGACAACGAAGGGATTGCTTACATTCCTCAAACATCAAGGCGAAGTAGCAAAGGATATTCCCACGGTCATTATCCATGGCGCGTCTTCCGCCACGTTTATTCGTTATTCGACACGGTAAGAATGATTCAACGCTTGCATATATTCACTGCTGAAATTTTCAAATAGGCGAAACGGAGTGGTCTCTGAACGGGTGAGTGCGACAAGCCATCAATACAGTACTGGTAGTTTTACGTGAATCACTCTACAGACGGCATGTGTGTCACTTGTAGTGATAGGGGAACAGATTTGAGCATAACGGATAGCTCAACAGACAGGGACGACTGATATCCCGTTGACCGCACGTGGCGAGGAGCAGGTTCAATCTGAGGCGAAAATCTTGGTAGGCCCAGGAGGTGAGTCCCAGTCATGTACTCTAGTACTGCTCATGGTCTAACAAGCTTCTCCACCAACAGCGATAATCGATCCCAAAAACTTGTGTATGGTGCTCGTGTCACCTCGTCAGAGAGCCCACAAGACCTTCCATCTGCTGTTCGAACACGTCGAAGAGAAACCGAGCCACATCATCACCGAAGACGTGCGCGAATGGGACTACGGCGACTATGAAGGTTTGCGGTCCTCCGAAATCAAAGAGAAGAATCCGACTTGGTCGATCTGGGAGGACGGGTGAGATATCCTGCATGATGTTCCCATTCTGCTTCACGGTGCTCGACAGATGTCCTGGAGGCGAGAGTGTGCATGAGATGACTAGTCGCGTTGACAAGGTCATTTCCCAGGTGGAACTGCAGAAACCCCAGCATTATTTTTGCTGCTGATCCCATGTATGCGCAGGTTCGCGAATATCACAGGCAATACAAGGAAGAGGGATCGAATACACGCGATGTTCTGATTGTCGCGCACGGCCACTTCAACCGTTGCCTCATCGCACGATGGATCAAGTTTGCTTTGTGTCTTGGGACCCATTTTGACGTTGAACCTGGTGGTGTATGTCCCTGAAGACGCAACCTTGCCTCTTTCCGATTAATTCTCGTTCCCAGGTTGCCGTTCTGGGTTACAACCACGAATCTCTGTCTGAGCCATCGTTAAAAGCTCTGAACCTATATGCGACCGT
>CEMM01247636.1:0-10250 GCA_900068975.1 Hygrocybe conica | reverse complement strand
GTATCCGCAACACACATCAGTATCGAGCCTAATATCTCATTTATATTCTAATTCTGTCCATATATAGATAGCAGGCAATTTCAACTATTGTGCTGTGTCAGAGAAATGACATGACCCCACCATCCATGCATACTATAAAGGAAAACAAGGTCTTTTCTAATATAAATAGATAGATGGATGGACTTCTCAAGCACTCACAAATGAGACAGGAAGTTAAATGATGTGCATTACTGTGATGTGGCACCAGGCATGCGATTACCTAGTCCTTGAGCAAATCTTGCACCACGCCCACCACGCCCACCTATCAGTGTGGTCGACACTCAGCATCGCACCAATAAAAATTATCACGAGACTCAACTCACCGCGAGCACTTCTCTCACTTCGGCCTCTGCGTTCACCTACAGCCTGCTCTCCCCGTTTTTCGCCTTTAGCAGCGTCAGCCCTGTCACCCCAAGCATTAGAACCTCCAAGTTTAATATCAAGCGTCTTCTCATTCTGTTCCACAATATTGCTCAACTTCTCGGTGAGCACTTGAGCCAGCTGTTGAATTCGAGATGATTCGATACGATGCAGGACGATGATGCCCCCGGATTGATCCAGGGACGCCGCCAAGTCTTCGTGCCAGATCATTTTGGACACAATCGATGTGACAGTACGAGGGGGTAACGAAAATGTCTCCGCCAGAGCAGACAGTGACAGCGTGCGGTAATGTGGTGCATAAGTGAATAGGTAGGTTCGTAATCCTTGCTCTTGTATCCGTCTAGTGAACAGCGTCAGCAAGTTGTTCTCTCCCAAAAATATTGGCTATACTTAGCAAGCATCTCCTTCACGGACGCAGCCTCCGGCATCAAACCCCATATATTGATACCGTGAATAAGATCTCGACATTGTTCCCATTCGCCTGCTTGCAAGGCCTTGCTCGCTTGCATAATGTGATCCCTCGTGCTCTCCGGGGGACCAGAGAAAACCTGTCGATCGGCAAAATCTAACAAACGGCGGAACGGTTTTGAGATAACTTTTCGTTTCTGATCTTCGGACTCGATGCTGGCGAGGAGAGGTATTTCGATCAACATGCTGGACACCAAAAATGCAGCTTCAAGCAACTCGGTATTAATATGCATGTGAAAGGGAAGCTGGCGCTGTCTCTCCGCCTTATCTTGTTCTGCTGACTGCGTTTGATATCGCTGTTGGTGGACGCCTTGCGCAAGCAACTCCTTCACTCTCTGTGTCGTAAAAATGTCTTGCAACAACAGCTGGGCTTCCCTGATCATCCCGCACCTAAAAGCGCAAAGACCGAGCTGTACAATAGCACGATTGTACAAAATCTGAGTGCCGACGTCAGCGGAATGAACCGACTCCTGAAGATGAGACATGAGGAGCATATCGCGTGCGATATAAAAATCATTGTGAAGCGCATGATGGTAGATGTGACTGAGCATGGCTCTTGTCCGGAGTAACGAATTGCCAGCTTTGTATAAGTGGACGCAGATTGCGTTAATGAGGTTCGACGGAGTGCCTTGGTTCATGAGGGTAAGTTGTGGTAACAGGCTGAGGCTGCCAACTGCATTCTCAAGGGCTTGTACTACCGCGTCAGGCTAATTGGCCGAGTGAGCAAGTGATAGATGGAGGTAAAGAAGACGAGAAGGGTCACTTTGGAATAGATATGCTCCAAACGCCGCATGATCACTCTGGACAACGACTCGGTTTCGCCTGTACTTTCGTAGAGAGCTTGCGCTTGACAAATCGTACAATAGAGGAGAGGTTCGTCTTTGAGTCGATCAACGTATTCATTGCCGTGGGGATCGATGTGTTGAAGACTCTTCGTGAATTCGTCATCTAGACGGTCGACAAAGCTGATGATACTGCCGCGGACCCGTACAATTCCGTCCTTCTCCTCCGTCGGTGTGCGTTCTGACATTTCATCGTAATCATCAGTGAGTTCCTGGATGGCGTAAGAAGGATTTGAGGCAACAATTGAGATGAGTTGGTCGACTTCCCGACGCGCCGCAATCCACAAGTCCACGGGCATATAATTTGCCACAGAGGAATTGTAATCGAAGCGGGAAGAGACGAGGGCTAGAAGTACACGGATGCTTTGATATGGTGTGGATGCAACTTCCGATAGTTTTTCAAGGATACGAATCTGTTCAACTCTGTCGGTGTTCTGCAGGACGGTCAATGGTAACTTCGATAAATCTCTGGAACCGATGCATACTTTTTTACCACGAGCTTCTTGAACAAGCTGCAGATTTTTGAAGATGTTTTCTGCAGTAAACTGCATTACTCTTCCACCTTTCCCGACCGTCATGAAATCGTCTGAAACGTGTTCATTGTCCGATAGATCCCTCTTGGACTTCCTACTAAGCCTCGAGGTTTCGGGGGGCGATGGGAAGGCATGTATGCGTTCAAAGGCCTCAGGATCCTAGCAATATCCTTAGATTAGTTGGTTCTTGAGGGTAGGTTTTGGGAGCGCACCTCTCGGTACATTTTTATGTCTTGTTCATGTTCCTTGACGACCTTTTTCATTTTTTGTTTCATTGCGGTGAGGGCTTTCGCATTTGTGGCATTCATTTTCTTGGAAGATGATTTCTCCTTGGTCAAGGCTGCGTTAACCGCTGATTCCAGCCCCGACAGGATACGGATATAAATCGAGGGAATGATCTCCGAGATATTGTTTTGTCGTTGGATTAGACGGGTGAGCTTATCGAACTCTATAATTAAGTGGGAAGTGGGTGAAGTAATACCACGATAACAGATTGGGAAAAAACACACCATTTGAGATGGCAACCCAATCGTTGATTTTGAGAGCATTATCGATGATCTTTCCTGTTGTTTCCATCGCATCGAGCCGTTTATCCTGGGCGCTCTTGACCACCTGTTTTGCATCCTCATCGTTTTCCCCTCCTTCAGAGGATTTTTTGTCTTCATCATCCGAGTCATCATCCTCCGCTTCGTCACTAGATTCGGAGCTCGAGCTCGAATCCTTGCCAGCGGACTTGCGGAAGCGAGATAGAGCAGGTTTAGCTGCAGTCGTAATGACTTTCTCTTCGCCATCGCTGATCAAAAGCTCCTCATCGGATTCCTCCGAATCAGAATCCGAGTCGCCTGCTTGTCTGAAGAATCGAGACATGATCAAAAGAGTAATTGAAAATGCTAAGTGGTTATCCATAGCTAATAATAAATAAATAAATAAATAAATAAGCCATGAACTTCTACCTGGTAGAAATGAAATTGAGTGATTGACGCTGTGAGCTGAGAACCATTAATATTCGTTTTCTTCAAAAAAAAGCAGACCAGAATGCAGCCAGCGCCATTTTCTGCAGTGGAACACGTCAGGTCAATTTACCGACAGCCAATCAAGCCAAGATTCGTGTTCCTTTTCGGTTCACTCAGATGTCCCGGCCTCGACAATCCGGAATCCCCACTCCAGGTAAACCGGGAAGTCGTGCGACACCCTCCCGTTCACGAGCGTCCTCAAGTGCTGGTCGACACACGAATCCGACCCTCGACGTCGATTTTGTCTCCCGTGCTTTCGCTGATGCACTCAACGCCAATGACCCATCAGCCCATCGTAACAACAAAGCCAACGCCCCAGATGCCTCTCTTGGAACATTGTCTCCGAGCTCTGCTTTACCCTCCGGGCGACAATCTGTGGCTGGTCGCCCATCCTCTGCTTCTTCTCAGGTTTCTATTGGATCTGTCGTTCAACGTCCCAGAACACCAACCGCGTTACGAACCCCGGGCCGACCTTCTGATGCCAATGGTAGATGTCCCAGTCGAGCTGGCAGGACGTTTGACATCGGAGACAATGTCCGAATAGAATCTCTGGGATTTGAGGGCACCCTACAGTTCCTCGGCGCGATCGATGGAAAAGTCGGAGTCTGGGCAGGCGTCGAACTAAGTGGCGGATTCTTTGGCAAAGGCAAGAATGACGGTAGTGTGAATGGGTGAGTCGCCTAAATCGCTCAGTTGATATTCCGTGTTAATTGACTGCCGATGCTTTGACTACCTTGCTGCACAATCGAATCTGCGTCGCTGCAGAAAGCAGTATTTCGTTTGCCCCCCGAACTGTGGTGTTTTTGTATCCACCACCAAATTATCAATGCCCACGGTGAATCGATCGTCTTTCCATCGGCCCCCGTCTGCAGCATCTTCCCGCAGCGGCCGCCAGACGCCATCTATCACCAGCCGTCCTTCCCTTTCTGCAGGACGACCCTCCAGCAGCAGCCTTGGGTCATTCCCTTCCAGCGGGCGAATCACACCCTCACACACCCTTACCAGTGCTACCACCGCGACGACTCCGACACGCAATCACCCCCGCTATGACACCAATTCTCGCATCTCCAGAAATGCCTCTTCCGTGAGCCAACAGTCCCTCTCGGACAATTCTAGTCGCCCCGCCGTTCCGGGCTACGATACCGACCGCATCTCTCCTCAGGAAAGCAAGTTAGGTCCAGCTCTTTTAAACGGCTTAGGAGATGGAGCTCCAACAACAACTCCGCGATATGGACGAACACCGCTAGCCATCCGACCCCGTGTTCCCAGTGCTGTAGCCATGCCTCCCCCACCTTCCCCAATTATCGATCCTTTGCGTCGCCCTTTTGTGAGTGGCGAACGCCCATCTGACGACACAGATCAGTGCCTTCCTGGAACTGGACGTGTTGCCCTGGCATTTGAAACTGGTCCATCACCGCCTCTTCTGACCGGTGCGCCAAACATCAAGCCTGGGCTCGAATCCACGAGCGTCACTTCGCAATTTATGCATACCAGCTCACCACTGCACCGAAACGACACCGAAGAGTCTCAAAGTTGTGCCACAATAGGACTCCTTGAATCAAGCAATGTCACAGGGTTCGAAGGTACAAATCAAATGCTGCTGAACGAGATTTCGCACCTCCGTGAAAAGTTACGCCAGTCAGAAGCAACACTCGCAGAACGTAATTACGCGGAACACGCTTTTCGACAGACACTCCAAGATCTCAACAAAGAGCATGCAGATAATGAGCAGCGAGTAAGAACCCTTGAAGGGCAACTGTCAGAGACTGTTGCGTCCCGCGACTTGTTGAAAGAAACCTTACACGACAAGGAAGCGCAAGAAACTGAACGCGAATCTGTCCTAAAAGGAAAGACTGCGAGGATCAGTGAGCTCGAGGTGGAGGTGAAAAGATTGGCTGCTCATTGCGATGTCGAGAAGAGAGAACTTATCGCTCAAATCGAAGAACTCAGGCGTGCAGGCCAGGTATGGTACATCGTGCACTATCTTGCCATGTCGCTGAACTACCTACAGGAAACCATTGCGCTTTATGAGGAACGATTGAACGATGCAGAATGCAAGCGGTTTGAATTGGAAGATCGAATAATAAATATGGAGACACGACAATCTCATCACAGCGAGACCTACGCACCAGAATCAGGTCCGCAGAATGACTCCGCTACTCAAATTGACAACGAAAGCTTGCGAGATCATGTGCTCCATCTGCAGCAGAAGATTGCCGCCTTGGAAGACAAGCTTGAGGACGTTCAAGCTACAGCTGAAAATGAAGGGACCGTACTGCGAGATAAGGCAAAACGTTTCAAAGAGAAGGAGGAAGCGATGAGGAGAGAGCTGAGCCAAGGCCGCAAAGAAGCGGATCAAGCAATCAAATCTGAAGCTGCCGTTCGCCTCCGTCTTCAAGAAATTGAAGAGGCCTTGAGAGAAAACACCATGGCACTCGAGGATGCGCGTGCTGAAGTTGAAGGCCTTAGATCAGAATTAGTTGTGAGTATATTTGGAACATTCTGCGATTTCCTGACTACATCAATATTTGCCAGAACGCTACTTCGATTGTTGATGAAAGCAAAGGTTACCGCCCCGACGCACATGGTACTCGTTCCGCGTTAAACAAAGCACGTCACTTTGTCGACGATCGCGAGTCTGGAAATGCCAACAGTTCATCAAGCTCACATCATGCTATGAGAGCCCTGGAATCAAGGAATGCTGAAGTGGGTGACTACACCCTCGTTCATTATCCAATTTCGCACTGAGCGATGCACAAGCTGGAAAAGCTGGCTGAGGTTTTCCAACTGGAACTTACTCAGGAGCGACAAATTGCAATTGATTTACGGCAATCCCTGGCTGATCGCAACCGTGAGTTTAACACACTCATGTCCAGGCTCTGTAACGATACTCCTGGCACCACCGCACAACGGTCGTCCAGGACGTCATCAAGCACATCCCAATCATACCTGTCGAGAAACGAGGAAACTTCAACTCGGCAGGAAATAACTGGTCTCAAGTTAGTTGCCATGTCACAAAATAATTTTTCATGCTATTCACGTATTCTCAGGCTTATTGTACACGAGCTCCAACAAGAGAACTCTGTGGCAACACATAGAGCCAAAATGCTTGAAGCAGAAAATGAACTACTCCGTTCCGAGACAGGTCGGCTCCGAGAAGTAAGCGCCAACGTTATTACTTCATGCACCATTTACCTTCTGAGATGCAGGAACTCAAAATTCTTGAGGATGGCTTCGAGCAAAGCATCTTTCGCGAAGACCTAGCCACAGCTGGGACCACAGGACGCTTAACAAACCCTGTCGACGTCAATCTGTTGGACCTTCCTCTGGTAGATCAGAACGCAAAATTCGAGGTATTGTCATTGCTACCTTACCGCCTTACCACTCATCTTATCTGTGTAGGCGGAGCTGGATCAATTACGCCAGAGACTGGCTGACGCAGACATGAAACACGCACGATTGCAATTTGAGGTGGGTGCGGTCTTAGCTCAGTCCAGCACGCCGTTTTGAATATGTCACCTCAGTCTAGCAAAGAGATAAGCGAACTGGAATCACTGGTTGAATCGAAGGTGAATCGCGACATTAATCCTATTGCAAGTCCAGAGCCACTGACATCCCTGGCAGATATATCGTGAAGTCAGGGTTCCCAGTCGATTCTGCCATACTCTTCTAACTGAGACATTCAACAGGATGAGCTAGAAGCTGAATTAGAACGCATGAAAGCTGTGATCACTCAGCTTCAGAAACATTCCTCCAGAGAAGACATATTCACGCAAAAAAATGCTAAACAACCGTCAAATGGCACTATTTGTGAAATTTGCGAACAGCCGGGACACGATATCTTCACTTGTAGCCTTCTGAAAGAGGACCCGAAAGAGTCTTCAATCGGGCTCCCTAATTCGCACCGACCACGCAATGGTGATAGCGCTATCATGTTCTGCGAAGATTGCGACAGTCATGGCCATACTGCCTCGGATTGTCCACATTCATTGGATGTCTTTTAGGCTCTTTGTTCACATACAATAACTTACCACTCCTCATTTTACATTCTTTGTCACGTGACCGTACACTCGCCGTTACACAAAGCATGGAGGTCGATCACCCCGACAATACTGAACTTAGACCTTTTCAGACCTACCGGCATGTTTCCGAGGACCCACCTCGTGCTTCCTCGGTACCCTTACATCTCTCCGAACTCACTGTGGGCTATGTATACTCCACCGAGATGATGCAACATTTTTCTACGAGCCCACAGGGCCATCCCGAACAGCCTGCACGTATTGCGCGAATTATGCAAGCCATCAAAGCCGCACATTATCACGTCAAGATGAAACGGCTTCCCATTCGGCCTGTTCGACGGGATGAAGCACTGCTTGTCCATAGCGAAGACCATTGGGACAAGGTCCAGGCCATACAATGTATGTCACACGTCAACACGCACGATCTCACGATCCTGAAGCAGGTGCTTAGCTATGACCCCGCTGGAGATTTTTTACACAGAAGCTTACTATGAGCATCTTTCGCTGTACGTCATGCAAGGCACTACGTATTCAGCTCGTCTGAGCTGTGGCGGGGTTATCGAGGCCTGTCTTGCCGTAGCACGGAACGAACTCAAGAAAACTTTTGCAATCGTTCGACCACCTGGACACCACGCAGAACCAGATGAGCACATGGGGTTCTGTTTTTTTAACAACGTCGCCGTGGCTGCCCGAGTTGCTCAACAGCTGACCTCTGTTCGCAAAATCTTGATTCTCGACTGGTTTGTCGTCATTAATTCATCCCTCGAGCTATAATCGTGACTGCGAAATGCTTTCAGGGATGTTCATCACGGTAGGTTGGTTGTAACGTTTCCGAATCCGCGCTCTCACAGTTGCTTCCAGGCAATGGCACTCAGCGAGCTTTCTACGACGATCCGTCTGTTCTTTATATTTCATTGCATCGTTATGATAATGGTCACTTCTACCCGTGCGGACCTTTCGGAAGCATGGAGTCTTGCGGAGAGGGCGAAGGACTTGGATAGTAAGTCGTCAAACACCATTTGATGTCGTAATCATGTCGTAATCATGTTTACTTGAATTAGCTCAGTCAATATTCCATGGCCCACCAAGGGCATGGTGGATGCCGACTATATATACGCTTTTCAGAAGATTGTCATGCCTATTGCTATGGAGTTCGCGCCGGAACTAGTCATAAGTACGTCCCGTGTATTCTGCTCTAATCAAGGTTAAGCATTTCGCAGTTTCTGCTGGTTTCGATGCTGCCGCGGGCGATGAATTAGGGGAATGTTTTGTGACGCCAACCGGATATGCACATATGACGCATATGCTCTCAGGTCTTGCGGGCGGTCGCCTAGTTGTTGCTCTCGAGGTGAAAGTGGCCTACATCTATTTTTGGTCCTCTTCATTCGTATATTTTAGGGGGGTTATAATCTTGACTCCATCTCCCGATCCTCGTTGGCAGTGATAAAGGTGATTCTAGGGGAACCGCCTGACGAGCTTCCTCCGATGACGGCGAGTGAGTTGGCAACCGAGACCGTGTGGCAAGTCGCACTGCAGCAAAGTAGATTCTGGAAAGCCGTGGAGCCGAAAGCCTGCGAGCCGCGGGAATGTGCGTATGCGACACGACATTCCCTTTAACCATATTAATAGATGACCTGATGCAGCGGTAGAGCCAATATCCTTCTCTATACCTGGTATCCACCAAGACATACTCCTCACGAAATTTTACTAATTCACTTCCTTCAGAGATCCTTAAGGCCCACCGACAACATTATCTCTACGTGACACATAAGATGATGCAGGTACCGCTGATGACCGACGAACAAGAACGACGATTTGGCACTCAGATTATGTGCACGTACGGTACACGACATTTGATGAATACTAAGCAACTGACACGATTCAGACCCAACATTATGGATAACGATACAATGATAATCTTCATTCATGAGTTGTATGTCTTTCGGCTGTGCGCATTCGCCTATGCTCATGATTTTGCAGCGGCAACCTTCGCTTCGAGCTGGAATCAGTTGTTGCATGTGATGTGCAATTGGAGCACTCGTATCTGGTGAGGAAAGTTGATTCCTGTAAATTTTATCAAGTTCGACTGTTGGCAGATTGATGTTTCAAAGCAACTTGTGACCTGGGTCAACGGAGCTGGGTACTCACTCCTTGATGTCAACTTGTTCCCGAGGCCGTTTTCGGTGATAACTCTATCCTTGACAATAATGACGGCCATTTATCACATTACAGAGCGGGAAATCGTCAATTGATTTCGGAAAGGACATAATGACATATCTGTGGGATAATTATGTACAGTGCGTTCCAGAGTCACATCCACTGTTCAAGCTATTCTCATCTCTGTCCAGCCTTTCAGACGCGAAGAATGTCATCCTTCTGGCTCATGGCGCCGGCTGCCAACCATTAATGGACCTTCTTGCACGTCGGAGTAAGTTGAATCCTTTGTCAGATTGTAACACAGCTATATGTTGCCACAGCAGCGGCTGTTTCGAAACTGGTCAAAGCCGTCATTCAAGTAATGGGTCATTCAAATCTTCCCGTTGTACCGAGACAACCAGATGATTTACGAGCATGGTACTTCAAGGTATTCACCTAATAATAATCGATTTGCAGCTTTCAACGTGATCATGCGGTTCCAGCATTCCTACGTAATCGTACCTGCCAATCATCGTATTCTTAGCCCTGAATTCAAGAACGAGGCGAAAAGGCATGGTAGAATATCTCCAATTGGTGAGCCATTTGATGTGATGTATTTGCTTCATCAAAGCTGAGCATGAACGGGCACCGCAGATGAGCCCCAAGCGATCAGATTGATTGTTCATGCGCTGCCCTACATCGAAACATATATCAGACAAGAGCTGGATAATGCATTGCCATAGTGTAACATGTTGTGTAGTACTACTAGTCGACCTGCCCTCACGTGCCAGCGATCATGAACTTGACTCGGAATGTGGC